>BPLR01006165.1:0-271172 GCA_021605095.1 Caerostris extrusa
GCATCTAAGAAGCATAAAAGGGACAACAGAATTACAAGTAGCCAACACTCAGACGGACTTAGGAACATGCGTACATATTGGATCAACACTTAAGTTCGAAATTTATAAAAAAACTTCAAGCGATAGTAGGTGCCATCTATTCAGAGAATTGATAAACTTTTTGTAATGAATTGATAAAGATCTCTTAGACCTCTTTTTTAATGATTTGATAAATAGTCTTCATTTATTATCTATATAACATTCAATATCATTTCAGTTATTTGTAGACTAGTTTGGAAAGAAACAGAATTATTAAAAATTTACTTATGAAAACTTCGAATATCCAGTTAAGGAATTTAAATTATTATGTCATTAATTACTCCCTCCTTTTTGTAAAAAAAAAAATCTTATGCAGGGCTAAAACATTCTAGATCACTTTTTATGTAGAATTGTTCCGAACATCAAACAGAAAAGATACTAATTTGCTTAGTTAAAATTTTTCATGCACACTTTTCTTTTTATAGTTAAAAATTCATTCTTTTTTACTTCCACCATTAATAACTAACATCGGCTGCTGTTCTAAATTTTAAAAAAGACTTCCCGAAATGGTACAGTAAAACCTACGAATTATCTGAATAAAATAAGGAAGCTCTATTTTTGCATTTTTATAATTTAGAACTCTTCACACACCTATAATACAATACTTTTGGATTTTTGCAACACTCTCTATCATCAATTATTTCTTAATTCAATGCTTTCATGCCAATTTAGCTGCTTAACAGTAGCAAATGTATTGCTAACACTGTATGATGTCATGTAACTCCTCAACCAATAAAAAAAGGGCCTTAATTTTTTTCACTCTGTCTCGCGCAAAGTATCAGGGTAATAAATATTCTTTCTTTAACAGTACTCTATTCTATGTGTTTGGATACGATTCCATATGATGCAATGATAAATGTTATATCGTTGTTTTTGTCTGAAGGAAATTAAACTCTAATTTACTTTGTCACACGAACGAATGGATTGGTTTTTCAGAGGAAGGTTTACAGGCGATCGAAAGCATGATACGTAAGTAGTAATCATCATTTATTGTAATACTTTGAAGTATACTTTCATCGAGTTCATTTTGTTTTTTCCCAATCAAAAGAAAATTGCAAAAATCAAAAAAAAAAAAAAAAAAAAATTCTATTTAAAATTGGGCCTATTAATGAGAAGGAACCAGCCGATAAAATAATTAATTTGTATATATATTAAAAATTATCCTGTTATTCTTTAGAATTCACATTAAACATCAAAATTTTTAAGTTTTATTTGTATGAGTAAAAATGCATGATCAGTTTATGTATATCATGCTTTAATGAGCCATTGCTCATTCTGCATTAATTTTTTTTTTAATTACGTACTACAATAGTAATAAATATTTTTTGCATCTGTAGGATCGTTTAAAAAAGTAAAGCAAAGGTTTTTAAACGATCCTACGGATGCAAAAATATTAATATTAAATTACTAAATTTTAATTGCAAAAATATCTTTTAAAGTCTAATGAAATTGCTTATGAATTTTTAGAGGTTTAATCAACATAATAATTTTCTGTTGATTTCTAATGAACTACATATATATTTCTCATAATGAATTAATGCTAATAATTTTGAATCTTTTATTGAAAAAAAATTTAATGTAATAAAGATTCAGTTTTTGAATCTGATTTTTAGTATTTAGATGTTTTATTTTTGTTTCATGATAATATAGTTTTAATATGATTAAGTTTCATGTATGGTTTTTTGATCTGATTTATGCATAGAAAAATTTAAATTTAATACCTCTGAAATCTTATTCACTTTAATTAAAATGAAATAAAGTATTTTTAATCCTGACTGTGAAAAATGAAAAGAAAACCTTGTAATGTAGATAGCTCATTTTGGGTAACCTTTTTAGTTTCAACATATGTTACAAGGATGTACCATGAAGATAATACTTTTAAGAGAACATTTTTTTATTTAAATAATTATTTATAATTTCTTAAAGAAATATTGCATTGAAAGGAGGTTAAAAATGCTGTGAGTGCATTATTATTAAAATTTAATTTTATGTAAAACTAACAATAAATTAGAATATTTTGAATGCTCAGTTAAGCTCATTTTTTATTAAATGCTAAAACCAAATTGTGTTTTAATTTTTACTTTCAGATTTTTTGCTGATTTACTTGAAACATTTCAAAATATCTTTTACTGCTATAATGTATCAAATATTGTTTTTTGTTATTTATTTTAATTTTTTATAGAATATTTTTAATTAGTTTTGATTTTGATTCTTATGATTTATATTTTGTAATCTTCATTTAAAATGCAATACTTTTTTTCTTTAAAAGTAAAGTTAATCCATTCAGCAACCACAATATTTTTCAAGTACACTTCCTTGAATTGTCACCCCTCCTATGAAAACCAGTTAGCTGTAAACATTCTTCTTTCACCCATGCGTTTTTAAAGTATCAAAAGTGCTTTGTGTTTATTTTGCTACCTCACGTTGCATGGTTCACATGGTTCATTTCTTTGAACTCTATAATGGGAAAAAAAATCTCAATTTAAGATGTGTGAAGGTATTTAAAAATTGTAACTATTGTGACATTCAGCCATGAAAAGGTAAAGAAATTAAAACAGAAACAAATTCTCAGCTCGATAATTTTTTCTCAGCAAACCACCCAAATTATGTCAACTTCTTTGCAATCTGCTGTTTTTGATAAGAAATGAAAGTGAGAAATCAATGAGTTGACATATCCACTTTAGGCTTGGAACAGTACAACCATTTACATCTCATTTAGTCTGCTGAATGGATTATTGTATAATACCTATTTACTTGTACTAACTTGATTTATATTTATTAATTTGTATATGTCTATATTTATTATTGTTTTCTTTTGTAAATTTCATTTGTTCTTTCCTTTATAATTTCTTTTTATTCTAAGTTTGTATGAGACTGTTATAAATTCATTTTCTGTAAAACTTAGCAATTTTTGTTCTTTCTTCCATAAGATTTTTACTAAGAAGTGTAAGATATTATATTTATTATGATAAATAAGAATTGGTTAATATGTCTTAATATTCTGCATGCCATATTAAAGTATGTTATTCTTTCTTCATCTTTCTTGTGTCGTGAAATAATCTTACATGAATAAATTTTTTATTACAAAATTGCCATATTACTACTACTTTATATTTCAAACGTATTTTTAAAGTTTTGTTAATTTAACCGACTTATTTAAAGTTATATGATACTGAACTTTTTTAAATTATTATATTTAGAGATTTTATATTTTATTAGATTTATAGATGGGGATCCAGAATTTGAGAACAGGAGTACTAATGACGCCATGGGAGATTCATTTGATACTCCATTTTTTGATCCATTTGAAAATTTAGAGGATACATCCCATGATTTGTTTCAACGTATGGATGATATGCTGAATCGAATGTTTTCTGCCTCATTTGCATTAGGTAATTTTCTCTTATATATAAGAATCAATGCATTTAAATTATCAAAAATCAACATAATAATTATGATTAACACTGGTAGCCATCAAATTCTCACCTCATCAATGTACTGCAACATATTGACAATAATATGGGGTGGTTATAATTAAACTTCTCCTATTTTGAGCATCCTATAGCTGGAACTAATTAAGGATTTGACATCAAAATTGCTATGTGGACTATACACCAGATGCTGTAAAGGATCCAAAATTAAAATTGATTCAGAAATGAAAATTGTCTGGGTGTTGTTACATAGTAATGGATGTCGGGTACCTGTGCCAGTAATTCACACACAGGCCTCCATTCTGAACAGGCATACACATTCTATATAGCCCCATACAGAAGTTGCTCCAAATCACTATGCATGTCACTCCATACAAAATCTACCCTTTGTTCCTAATCTACCCTATCCAAATTTACTGTTTCCTCAGATGGACAAACCACAATATCTCATATTCGCTATAAATTTTCTCAATAAAATAGCTGCTGGTGTATCATGGTTTTCAACTATCCTGTAGAGCAATAAGGTGTATTTATCTCTTAGTAGGTCAGTTAACTCCTCCAAAGAAAATCTATGGATATACCAAAACAATTCCCCCTACTACTGGGAGTTGACAACAACATTCATACATTAGCCATTTTTCTTAGAGAAAATTATTGTGAGAGATCCTGTAACAGTTTGCTGTAGCATGATATGCTGTAGAAATTAGTTGTGTAGCAACTAGCAACAAAGGCAGTGTCTTACGAAGACTGTCTTCATATAGGAGGGCGTAGCCCATATGTCACACTGCCTGTAAAGTATGGTTTATTGAGAAGGTGTTACTATATTGGCTGAATTGAAAGACTTTACTGCACTGTATATGTGAAATATCATTCCTGCACCATTCATCAAGATCTGTTGTGGAAACCATTGTCTATCAATGTGAACTTTGCAGGATCACAAAGACTGCCACATTGAACAACTTTTATTACATCTTCACATAATTAGCAATTTATTCTTATTCACTTCTTACCTTTGTGGCACAAGCCTACTGTCATTGTTTCCTCTACTTTATTTAAAATGGTTCAATGACATATTGATCAATATTTAGCCTATAAATGTTAAAATTGTTATTTTTTATGCTGAACTTTCTGTATTCTGCTGCACATCTCAACCCAGTGAACTTTTGAACTAATATATATATTCGGAGATTCTGATGCAAGTCCATATACAAATTTGGTGTCAATCCACTAACTGGTTTCAGCTATTGTGTGCTCTAAATATGGAAAGCTTAATTATAAGCAACCTATGTATGTATGTATGTATGTATGTGTGTGCATGTATGTATATGTTTGTATTATATATATGTGTGTATACAATATATATGTATGCATATATGTGTGTGTATGTGTATTCAAGACATTCAAAAGAAAGACCTGATATTGTGTTTGGAGAAGTAATTATTGTAAAAATATATTTAAAAAGCCATAATAGTTATCAAGAAAACTATATGCCATTAATTCAACATAAAATTTTTAGATCATGACAAAAGCATTGCTGATTAAGAGAAACATCAAAATTGGAAATATGTGTAATAATAATAACAAAAACATAACTCATTATGTTAAATTATTACTTCAGAAAGAAATCAGAGAAAAAAGTATTTTCACCAAAACTGTTACTGATTTCAAGGACATGCTATAGTTTGTCCCATTCTTAAATAAATTATAAAGAAAGGCTCTTTATAAATTTTGTTAAGATTTTTTTTAATTTAGTATTTGCTTGTTTTTATTATGTTATTTTAATGCATGCATGTAAAGCTGAATTTTAAATTTAATTATACTATAAACCATGTTAATTTAGAAAAATACTAATTTCCAGTGTATTCTAATTGTCAATTAAAATTGCACCATTGTGCTCCTAGGATTAGATGATTCTGTCGTGAGACCAGGGTATTGAAATTTATTTCATAAGAATTCCGAACATGTGCAATTTTTCATCAATGTATTAAAAATATTTTTGAAAATTACATTATAATGAAAATTTAAAGTATTAAATTTTTATTATATTCGATTAAATGATATTTTTACTTAAGCAGGAAATTTTTTAATCATTCTAAAATAATCAGTATGGCCCCATCTTCCTTATATGTATTTAAAGCACATAAGTTAGCTTTTGTACTTGCATTAAGATAATAGAAACTTCTACTGTTATTTTCAGAATCTGAGAAGTTCAGTGAACAAGCACAGAAAGAAAATCCCCGTGCCATGATGCTTAAAGATCCAGAATATGATAACCGTAGTATCTTTCCTGTAAGTATTTGAAAAATTTTGATTGACTTTCATAATTTGGGTTTTGAAAGATGCTGTCAGTTTGGATAATAAATTATTTAACAATTAATGCTTGTACATTAACATTTTTTAAGCAACTGTGTATTAGAATATATTACATGTTTGAATTTTTATTATTTAAAAGGAAATTTCCTTTTAAAAATACAATTATATATATGCATACAAAACTGAACCTTTTCAAAATGAATCTTAATAAAAAATACATTATAATAATAATCAGTCAAATAGTATTAAAAAACATTTATAATAATTTTGATAAATAGTAAGTACTTACAGCATTAACTGTTTTATAAAAAAAGGAATACTTCCTAATTGATCTCATCACATTTCAAATACACAGTTAGCATTACACTAAACATCTAAACATTAATTAATTTTTTTGCAATTTTTAAAAATGATTTTTTTTATTTATTTCAACACAAGCATTTTTATTTCAGTATCTTTAAAACCATATAGTGTAAGCATAAAATAAAAATGTAAAAACAAGCCAAAAATAAAAAGTAAATCTCTCATTTCCTAATAATAATGGTTGAAAATCCATTCTGATAAAGCAGGTCAAAAAAGATAATCAGTTTCCCTCACTATCACTCAAAAGGTATCCAGAATTTGGTATGCTGTATAAAAGTGTTACAAGATAATCATGGTTAGATATCATTTTGACTGCAACAATCATTGCTCTTGGATTGTCAAAGAGCTTTACAATTCCTTTTTCTAGTGTTCTAAAACAGAGCTGAATTAAAACTTTTAACTACAAATTAAGTTGAATATAAACACTAAATAATTAAAAACTATCTATTAATTAGAAATATATGTTTATTAATAACAATGCCCTTCCTTGTGAACTACTTGTCCCACACCATGCAATTCTTGAATATTTATACCAACAAGATCAAATTACTATTGTAAGAATTTAACTTGTTGTAGTGAACAAATTTATTCTTACAATTAAATGTCCTTTGATCCTTACAAAAGTATGTTTTCTTTTCTTGAAATGTGCCAAAAAGCTTCTTGAAAAACAACTAAGCAACTAGCATAGCTAGATTGAGTTCTTTGCAGCATCATAGAAACTATTAATTAATGTATTTCTCCAGGAAAAAAATTGAACGATTGCTAATAAATTATTAAATTAATCATAAGTGAGCTTAAATAAATTTATATTATTTCTAGACTTTTAACTTGCTTCACTGAACATTCATCTCATGAGTTTCACAGAGAATTCATTTATTTTTCCCCTTCCTTGTATAAAAGAGGTTGTAAATGTTATGTATAATGTTGGAGATAAAATTTAAGAGGGTGCATTAATATCTTTTTGAATATATAGATCACAGTAATAAAATAAGTGCAGCTTTCTTTTACTTTCAATACCTTTAAGATTAAAGAACTGTATATATTTTATTAATAAGCCTATTTTGTTTAAATATTAAATATTTTTATGTTTGGAATATTTATGTTTAATAAATATATTATTCCCTTCTTGATGTTAGCACTTGAATACTTAAAAACTATGTAATCTTTCTTTACAAGTAATAAGATATTGGTTGCCCCTATATTGGCCAACTGTGTGTGCATATGTGTTTAATAAGTTGTCTTTATTTAATATGCAAAATTTCCCTTTATTTTGCTTTTCTTAGAATGATTTGTCTGTTGGGGCAGAACAGCGATCAGCTTTAATTGATTCTGGTAAGTAAAATTATAACATGTATTGGAAGTAATTGTGTATGTATAAAAATATGAATTTAACAAAGTTAACATATTAGGTTAATGTTAAATTTATTTAGTTCTCAAGTACTGTTTTGAGAGATATAGTTTTTTCAACTAACATGTAATTTATATGCTTATCAAAATGCTTTAAAACAGTAGTCTTTTAAATCTGTCATGTCATGAAACCTTTATGAGTATTGAAATATTTAATGGATTCTGTACTTTGCGAAAAAATTAAATATTCACAAATGAAAGGTACACAAATTTTTGATTAATTTTTTGTTTGATTTGGGAAACATGACAAATAATATTAAAACATATTGCCTCATAATTGAACTTGTGGAGTCAAATCCTGTTTGACTTAAATCCAATTTATTCAAATAATCGAGTTTTATAAGCCTATTTATTATTTTACTTATATCCAACTTATGGTTCACATATTTGTGGAAATTCTTTTGAAGTATAAAAGCAAAGTCCCTCGAGTTGTAGGGGGAGTGTTCGATTTCACCAATAAAAATACATTTGACTTTTGTTTCTGAAATTCTTTGCTACAAATTTGGTGGAGGCACTTGGTATAAAAATCTTTTAATTGTGGATCATGCTGACTCCCTCATAGAAGTCTATGTTTAAAAAGAGTTTCTCCTGAATTTAGATTTTACTTTCAAGATATGGGAAAGGGGATAAAGATGATGGAAGAAAGAAAACCAATTATGGCAATATCTATGTACCAATAACTGAGGAACCCATCAATCTTCCAAAGAGAGATTGGAGAAGATTCTAATAAATGGCTTAAAGAATATGACTGTTTAAATTTCTTGCATGAACTTCATAGCTGCTTCTCAAGCCATGATAGATTGTGGTTGGAGTGAGCTATTTGTTGATTACGCTTGCCAAAATCTCACAATGCCTGACACTTGGGAGTTGTATACCATAGATGACTGCATGTTATTGGCTTCTAAAATAGAAATTTTCTATTTAAAAGATTATTAAATTTTAATCAATATTCAACAAATAATCTTTACTGATTTACTTATTAACTAATCAGTGATGTTTCATATTGTAAAGGATTTAAATTTATTATATTTAAAAACATTAATATTTATAAAAAGAATTTTTAAATTTCACAATTAATATTTTTTATAAATCAGATAAACAAATCTTGGGCAAAGAGGACTTTAGATATTTGTTTTTAGTTAGTAAAATTCGCTTTGATCATTATTAAGTATAAAAATTATTAAAATCAAAACATCATATCCAATATATTTTTTAAGTGTAAAATCGCCATTTGTTAAAACTTAAAAATTTGTTTATTAACCTATGTCCATTTACCTAAAACAATAAACTAATTAATTTTTATCTGACCTTTTTTATTTATTTAATTATAATTTTATATTTTAAATTTAGATATAGATGACAAAATTTTCAACGATATGGGGCTGTTGAATGAAAATCCTTTTAAGAAAACAGAACCTTGTTTCTCTTATAAAAAATTTTCTTCTATAAGAACTGTTCGACTGCCAGATGGTGTAAGATGTATTTTTTTTTATCAAACTTTTTATGTATGTGTGATTTTACTATCAATGCTTTTACTAAGTTAATATACTTACTCAATATTTTTAACTTAAATAAATGTTTGTAATAGAAAGGATTTTTAATGCAATCACATTTAGAATAAAAATTTTCTGTTTATGGGCTAAAGTGCTTTAAAAGTTTATAAAGGCTCCACATACACCTTTGTGGATTCATTGACTTATTTTGTTTTTTTAAAAAAAGATATTATAATAAAAAAAGTTTACTGTTATTTACTTTCTTGGATTTAATTTAATATTGCCAAAAATTAAGGCAGAAATAAAAGATATATATTAAATATTATGTTGAATTTTTATGAAACATTTCACTAATTAAAAGACTTTAAAAAAACTAAAAATTATATTTGAAAAATTAATATTTTTTAAACTTTATTTAGAGAATGGATGTTCTGTAATTAAATTAAATCAGAAATAAATCAAAACATGAAATTTGACTTGATGTTCAAGTTTGCAAATTACTTCTTGGAAAAAAATATGCATATTTATTTACTAATTATTATTTATAAGCAATATTGAACTTAATAGACTTAGCAGTTTATCATTTAATTTGAAAAATTATTACCAATTCACATCAAAGAAAAACATCCGATGTACATTGTAAAAACAAAAACAAAATTTTGTAGATATTTAATATTTTAATTGCAGTTACTAGTTTTACTGAGAACATAAAATTGTTTTCCAGTTATATATATTTTTATTTATTTATTGCAGACTTTAGAAGAGCAACGTAGTGTGACAGATAATCATGGAAATACAACTACCACAGTACGTCGCTCAATTGGTGATCAGGGTTATGAAATCACCACCAACAGTGATGAAAAAGGATTAAAAGAGAAAGTAGAGAAATTCATGAACCTAGAAGAAAGTATGTTATTTTATTGAAACTGATCAACCAAATAGCAAATACTTAATATTTAGTGTTTTGTAATCATGTTGATAAAAAAATGTTTCTATAATAAATTTCATTTTTTTTATATTGACATATTAAATATTTTAGAGAATTTTAAGTTAATTAAGTGCAGTATAACCTCTTTGTTCACGTTATCACACGGTGCAAGATAAGCACGAATATAGTTATAATAGAGGTTGAGAGATTGTCCTCTGAATTATCATAAAAAAAAAAAATATTTTTAGTAGATATATATAAATATAGATGCATGCATTTAACATTAAGCAGATTTTTAACCATGTATAGGTATTTAGTAATTAATATGTTTAGCTCTATGAAATAACGCATAGCTATACTGTATAAGCATGAGAAAAGAAACATACAATAGAAATATCAAAAATTTATATTGACTTAATCTTTTTTCCGTTTCTAAGCTTCTTTTAAATTGTTACCACTTGTCTGCTTTCAATACAGTACCTATTTTATAATCTGAATTGATTCAGTTAGAAATGTTTCATGTGCTTTTTATATTCAATTGTAATGTAGGATTCAATGCATCTATATAAATAAAAATTATCTTGTATTGATGAGTTGCTGTTAAACTACCACAATTGTGGTTTTGTAAAATTTGAGTATATGACTTAGAAATGTCTTGGAATTCATATCAGCTTCTACAAAAATGTATCTTACACTAAACTATAAAGGAAAAAGTTTGTAAGACTGTGCAATTATTACAATAGTCGTTTTTTGGGAGTGGGGGAGGGGGTATAGCAATTGTCTCCAAATAGTCATGTTATAATAGGATTGTACTAAATTTAAGTGATCAGATCATGCCCATTTAATGGTTCTTGGGTGTCATTTGTGTAATATTTAAATAGTTAATACTTCCTTTTATACTAACTTTTAAAAATGGGCTTATTGTGATCATTATTACTCTAGTAGTTTATAAATATATTGATTGTCTTCAATTAACCAGTGACATTAAATCTTTGCGTTAATGTTATTAGAAACTAATTAGAAAAGTAGTTGTTACATTATACAATGCTTTGTTCTTGTGATAAATCATTTCATCTCAGTAAGAAAATTCATTTTATAGGTTATTAACCATAACACAAGCATTTAATCTGAAAAGGATCTAAGCAATAATCTGAAATAAGATATTTTGCAATATTTATCTAATTAACCTATTATTTATATTTTCCCAGCTGCAATTAAGATGCCACTTTATTATTAATGAAAATTACAAAGAAACAAATAATGGGGAAATAAGGATTATTTTATTTTACTTCAAGAGGGTGGGATATTATGGATCTATATTATACCACTGCAGATTTTTTAAAAGTAAAATAAAAAAAAATTGCAGATACTGTAATGAAACACAAATTTTCCTTCTTTATTTAAATAATTTCTTAAAAATTAATAAAATATAAAAATGGGAAGTATTTATATTGGAGAAGATACAATCCATGATAATTTTTGTATAACATTTTGTTGTGTGATGTTCTCTAAACTACATTTTTTTAGCTGTTTAAAAAAAATATCTTTGGGTCTTTTTAGGTTTTTATTTCTATTGAAAGACTTGCTAGGAAATATCATAAATCATTTGTCACCAATTTATTTGAAATTTATGTTATATCTAGGTCATGACTAGAATGTTACCTGATCATAATAGAATCCTCTCAATAATTTTGGGGAAAATTGAATTTGACATTTTTAAATGCTTTTATACTGTTAAAGCATTGCACTAGCATGTGTAGTGGTTCTTCAAGTTCTATTGTCTGTGTTGTTTCAGGTGTTTAATTTTTTTGTTACATTCAATATATATATTATAGTAAAATTGATAAATATTTTCTTTTAAAAAAATTAACATTTTCCATAAAATGTTAATTTTTCCAAATGCATGCCAATTTGTGTGTGTGTGTGTGTTTCAGCAATTGAATCATCAGATTATGAGGTATTATAAGCAGATATAATGATTATGAAGTATTATTGATACTTAAAAATAGACAATAGAATCAATATGTTTCATGGCATCCACAGCATTTTTATAAAATGCTAAATTTTTGCATCGATGGCAATTTTTCAGAATACTCACTTTGAAAAAAAAAAACTGTTCGCATTCATAAAAATTATTCACTTTGTTCTTTTTCACTAAAGATTTCTACCTTCTCATTTTTCATTTTAATGTCTTTTAACTCATCTTTTTACATTCCCGTGTTTCTTATGGCGGATATTACTACAGTTGGGTTGATGAATGGGAAAAATCATTTTCCTTGTAACTTTTGTTTGCCGATTCGTGCAGAGAGAATTCTAATAGTTTTCTGTTCGGATAGGATATTCCTTATCAATTTCTGAATTAAATGATTTATTTAGAATGTACACCAAATTTTCTCCAGGAATATTGAGCAACAATAGAAAGTTAAATGAACTAGATTTTTTTAAAAGTAAAATAAAAAAAAAAAATTGTATAAATGAAAGTCGAAACTATAGAAAAACCTGTTTAGAGTAGAAAATATTTATATAATTTTGCCACATTACTGATAATGAGTTTTAACATAAAATTAAAATGGGAGAAAAAAAGCAGCTCATATATTTAACCTCTGTGCCATGAGATTGCTTATGAATACTGTGTTTTAATTGTATAACAACTTTTTCAATTTAATTTTTTCAAAAATTTAGAAATGGGGCTGACTATGTTAACCAGTTAACATCCTAGAATAATCTACTCATTGTATAAATTTCAATCAAATCAGACAATTTGTGACCTCTGCTTATTAGTTTATGTCCACTCTTGCCAAATTAGTGCTGCTTAGCTTATGAAAAGTCAGAACTTAATATATAAGGTTATTAATTAATAGATAAGATGGAGTTGTTGACTGTTATTATTTAAATAACTGTTTTACCACCTGAAATTTTGTTTAAGAGGCAAAGGCAAAGCCTCCAATATAAGGTAAATTATTCGGTCAATTTTTCTCCATTTGATGGGGCTGTTATAGAAAGGAAGTAGAGGGAAGACTTTGAATATTGTCATGAAGTAATTTGTTTACATCTTCTTCATTTTTCTTGATTTTCTAATAGGATAAGATTGCTGAATTAGTAGAAGCAAGTAATTTGCAAAACTTGCTTCTAATTGAGCAATCTTAATCAGATTTTGAATGGTTACATTAATTAAGTCTTTAGAGAAATATTCTAAAACTTTCTAATTTATAATAACCAACTAATGAGATAGTAATTAATCAAATGCTATGCATCTTTGTGTAGTTTAATTGTAAGAGCAAAAATTTCTTTCTGTTACGGTAGTGTTATTATTATATGGCATTAATAATTTAGATTAATTTCATATATATATATTTCAATTTTGATGTTGATCTTTCATTATTATTAGTAGTAATATTCTATATTGATGTGTTTTGATATATAAGAGATATTATTTTAAAAATCTAATGTCTTATCCAAGTTAAGTTGAAAACTTATTACAATGATATTCACTACAAATTTCAGGCTTTAATCAATATATATTCATATAATATATTTTATTATGCCTTTAATATTGAGTTTTTATGACTTTCAGATGATTTTCAGAACTTTGAAAAGAAATGGCAGGATATCAAAAGTGAGAGTAATTTAGTGCCATTATTTGAATCGAAGTTTAATGCATCTGAACCCAAAATAGCTTCTCCTGCAGGAGATCCACTTTATATATCTGTGTTTAAAAAGTTTTTTGGTTTTTGATACATTAGTTGTTTTTATTAGATTTAGCTGAACCAAAATGAAAAAGAAGAATTTAGGATTTGCATTTACAAATTAGAGAATTATGTAGAAAACATTTTCTTGTAGAATGACTCATTTTTAGTTTAACCTCATTACAAATACAAAATAAAGTATCTTTATTTTCTAAAGTCATAAAAAATTAAATATTCTAAACTATATTTTAAAGTATGTATTGGAATAAAAAAAAAGCATTTTAAGCCTGCTGATTTTAATATAAATATGCTTTTGAATATATAAAAAAAAAAGATAATTTAAATATTTTTTGTAAGTCATTTCCTTGTTTTGCTTAACTTTTATTTTAGTAAAGTAAATCCAATTTTTTCCTTTTTATTATCAAAATTAATACATTTTGTACTGTGCATTTAATTTTGTATAGCACCAAAATATTCATGATTGTAAATAATGTAATTTAAATATTTCTTTAGTTATTTACAGTTTGTATGAGGAGTTTAGTTTTAACAATGATTTATCAAAACCAATTATTTATTGATTTATAATTGTATAGTTTCATTTAAGATTTTCTATGTATTTCTTATTTACTAATATTGCATAATTTAAATACATATAAAATTTTATAAACTAATTTGAATAAATCTCTAAATACATGAAGTATTGTACTTTAAACAATCATAAAATGGTTTGTATATTTCATAAATCTGGTTTTTGAAACTGAAATAAGAATGAAATGAAATGAATGAATTTGAATTAATTTAAATGAATTTGTTGGTTTACAGCTTTCAAAACATGTTAGAATATATATTGTAAAAGTACAAATTTATTAAATTTTCCTTTTTGACTTTGTTTTCTTTCATTCTAAATGTACATTTAAAAATGTATACTTTTATGATTATGGTGCTATATAGTAAAAGAATGAATTTCAAACAAGTTATTTATCTCTCAATATTTCATAACAAAATTATCTATTTTCTAGAAAAATACAAAACTATTTTTTATTTATAGTAATGATTGTAAGAAAAAAAATACATGTTCATGATAAATTGAAAAGAGAAGCTTACAAATTGAATTAAGAGGAAATATGACCAAATATTGAATTTATCTTAGTTCCATTTGCGATATAATATAATCGACTCTTTCAGTGAAAAATAAATTTAGTTTTGTGATGAAATAAAATGTTAGATATTGATTAGATATAAATTATATGCTATTCGTGTTGATTATTTGATGAATTATTCCACAAGACAATATTTTGTAAAGAATTTAAAGTTCAAAATATGTTGTAAAAAACTTATATGAAGGTAAATGTTGTGTAAAATACAGGAGCGTCTTGTGAGCGCCTGTCCTTTCCACCATTTACATAATTTATTTAAAGTAATAAGAAAAAAATTAGAAAAGGAACATTTTTCTCTGGGATTTGATAAAAAGGAAATAATTTAAGTAGAACTGAAAATAAGGATTTAAATAAATAATGAGGAAAAACTTATGTCTGTTTATATAAAAGCAAAATTTTGATCTAAAAAAATATAAGCAAATAAACTTTTTATATGGATATGGATTTTAAAATTTATTTTCCAATAGATAATTAGTGCCAAAGCACTTTTCTCTGTAATAAATTACTAGTGCTAAACAATGAAATTGCTTTTAAACTCATTTATTAATATTTAAGGGATTACAATAACGTGTTTATTATATGTGTCAGTGTGATAACAATAATAACCAAATACCTAATCTATAATTAGCAAGATTCAGTCAAATAATCATAGAACAAGTGATAATAAAAATTAAAATTTTTTCCTTCTGAATAATTCTATGTAACATTCTTAGTTAAATTAACAACAACAAAAAAACAATGTTGAGTTAAATTTCGAAGAGAATTTATTATTGAAAAATTTAAGTTATGCACTAACATTAACAGTAATCTTGAACTACTTATACAATCTTTCACCTCTCCCTCCCAACTTTTTTTTTAAACTTAATTTTTAAAAGTACAATGAGAGGATATAATTCGGTTGATAAATAAAGCTACTATTTGCCCACTACGAGAACTCTTCTCACTTTTGGGTCACTATAAATACAGGGAGATTCATTTCTACTTGGGGGATGATGATGAAAGTTTTGACTTTTATTTTATTCTTGGCCAAGTTTGTGGGTCATTGTTGCATTTTTCCTTTCAATCGACTATCTCGCTTTCAATTACTTATGTTAAATTTCGTAAACCTTTTTTTCAATTTAAAATTAGTTAAATTTCATTGTTTATTTTATTTTATTTATTTCCTTGTACCTTAAAACTTAATTTTCGAAAATGCTCTTTCAATTTAAGAAAAAGAGAGACATTAAAATCTCAAGTACACAAAATCGTGCATAATGTTGCAGTTTTGCTAAGAGGAAGCGGCAGCTGAATTTCTAAATGTTCTATCGTAAGCTATGAAAAAGCTTCTCGAGCCACTAGAGTATCAGAATTTACTATCTAAAAAATTTGACAGGAAATGTGTATTGGATGAAATGGAGGTTTCATTTATCGAAATTATGAAATTGATGACTATGAACAGTATGTTTTACGGCAAATAATCCAAGACTTTTATATTAAGCAAAGGATAGTGCTATCTTTAAAAAAATTATTTCCCCTATCTACAGAAAAGTTTACATTCGATGAATTTTTGCTCGAAGAAAAGAAAGACCTGATATTGCGTTTTGAAGAAGTAATTATGTGAAAAATCAGGAATATAGAAAAGGTAAATGTCAAATTGTATTTCTCTACGAAATGTGGCTCGACGGTAATTTTTTAAGAAAATGCTAGCATACTGACACTTCTTCGGGGGCCGAAATAAATGTTAATTCGAAGAACAGACTCATTGCTGTGCATGCTGACTCGGCCACAAGATTTATTCTTGCTGCTCAGTTGGTGTACAACACATTAACTAATAGCAGACTACCACAGTCAAATGAAGTATAAAAATATTCAGAGATGGATTTTCGAAAATCCCTTTTTTTAATTTGTAACTTTTCAGCGCATTTATATTTGTATATTATTTTTAAGAATTTTTCACAATGGTTTGCAGTTTTTGTAAATTTTCCATACTTCGGACATTTTTCCACAGTTCTTAGAAATACTAAATCACATTGTCAACTTGTATGAAACCCATCTATCTTCCCGTATTGCTAATTACTTCCTATAGCTATCCCAGAAGGGTTCAATCAATTCCTCAACAATGAAATTTCACACTCCAATTGATAGTCGTAATCGTATTAGATTTATTTGTCGTGATACGTGTTGAATTTTCCATCCAAAAATAAAAAACAGCTAGTGATATATTATATATACACTCAAGAGCCAAAACATTATGACCACCCCTACATTTTGCAATGAACCCGCCTGGATGACGTGGAAGGCACGTGATCAGGTGGAAGTGGTATTTAACTGCTGCTGGAGAGTCTGAAGTATCATTCTTTCACTTCTGTGTGTGATGGGAAAGGCTGCGGATCTAAGCGACTTTAATAGAGGGTAGATTATAATGGTTCGAACACGTATTTCCGAAACTGCACGACTCGTGGGTTGTTCGTGATCTACAGTTGTTAGTACTTATGCAAAGTGGATGAATGGCGGTGAAACCAGCAGTAGACGACATGGTGTTGGTCGTCCACACGCTATCAAAGAAAAAGGTCGTCGGAAACTGTCTCGCATGATGAAGCAAAACCGGAGCCAGACAGTGGCTCAGCTGACAGCCCAATACAATGCAGGGCCAAGTAGAATAGTATCGGAGCACACTGTTCAGCGGGATATGGGGCTACGCAGCAAATCTCCCATTCGTGTGCATTTGCTGACCAAGCGTCATCGCCAACTGCGCCTGCGCTGGGCCGGAACATCGTGACTGGTCCATGGATCAGTGGGAGAGAGTTGCCTGGTCAGATGAATCACGGTTTGTCATTCATCACGTCGATGGGAGTGTCAGGATACTCCATCTTCCAGGCGAACAGTTGCTCCCTCAATGTACAGTAGGTCATACACAGGCCGGTGGTGGCGGTATTATGCTTTGGGGGACGCTTTCTTAAGCGTCTTTGGGACCCGTGGTTGTGGTAGAGCAGACCATGAATGCTACATTGTATCTGAACATCATTGCGGACCAGTTGCACCCTTACATGGCCTCTGTTTTTCCAGCTGGAAATGGAATGTTCCAACAGGACAACGCCCCTTATCACAAGGCTAAAATTGTGTTGGAGTGGTTCCAGGAACATGATGCTGATTCCAGTTAATGTCCTGGCCGCCTAACTCACCGGATCTCAATCCGATAGAACACATTTGGGATGGCAGCTCAAAGACCACCAATTCGCAATATCTCGAATTTGCGTGACCGTTGCTAAACATCTGGTACAACCTGTCTCCGGCCATCTACCAAGGACTTGTGGCATCCATGCCAAGGCGGGTTGAAGCTGTGTTGCGCGCCAAAGGTGGGCCAACTCGTTATTGACAGGTGGTCATAATGTTTTGGCTCTTGAGTGTATGAAGATAAGTGCTGTGATATGACAAACTTGAACGAAAATTTACCTATTAGAAATGGTTTTCCCGTATGGTAACCTATTCCTCTTGTTTCATAAAAAGTGAGCAGAGATATTGACTTCCATAAATTCTACGCAGAGTATGGCGTCTCTGAAATACTTGTCTTATAAAGAAGAAAATTGCAAAGAATTCTGTCTCGTCGGCACTGACAATATTTTGTATCAAACTTAGCAATGTTTTCACATACTCTTTAGATAGTTAGTTCCTTTCACCATTTCAGTGATATTAACTCAGAACAGAAAAACTTCTGCTGCCAAGAACATATCTCTAGTCATTTTTAGAATGTAACTTTCCTGGATCTGTTACGGATGAAACCTCTCCACGTATCTTTCTTCTGGTATATAATTAAATTTTTAGAAATAGGAATTTGTAACTGATAGGCCTTTTAGAATATTTCATGAAAGCTGAGCAAACTTATTGACACCCCAAGTTCCAAGCAGAGAATGGTGTCTCTGAAATGCCAATCTTATGGGAGGGGGGGGGATATAAAGAATCCTGTCTGGTCAGCATTCACAATATCTTTACTAGCATATTCTTGTGTCAGACTTGTCAATGTTTTTTTTTTTTTTTCACATACTCTTAAGCAATCTTATAGTCACAAATAGATTGATTTGTAAGATAAATTGTATACTTTCTTTAAATGGTCTATCCAACTATTTGAAGTTGTAAATTCTTGAATTCACAGTTTAGATGCAATTTTTATCGCTTTTTTTTCTTTCAAAATGTACTAATTTACAAAAATCCTTAGTTGCACAAACTTCATTGAATTTTTTTGAACATCTGCTATTCATATGTTCCGACTTGAAAATAAGCTAAATAAAATATCAGACACTTTAGAATTTAATAATAGAAAAAAGTGAAGGAGAAAGGCTGCAAAAGGTAAAAAGTTCTAGCACTATTGGTTTAAGCTAATGTATATCTGTAGAAAAATTTTTCACTCCTTTAGAACTCACACCTAACACTTTGTAAACCATGGCCTTATTTAAATAATTTTCTCTTTTTAATAAATTTTTATGCAATATTTAACTTAAGCAGCATTAGCTTTTGCAAATAAGAGAAAATGTTAAAATGAAAAAGTTTATAAAATTATTATTATAAAAATAGACAGTTCTTAAACCATGTAACATTTTATATTTTTTCAAATTTTATATAAATTTCTTTTTCAATAAATTTTTATGTATTCAAATTTTAAAGATATATTTTTAAATTTAGCTTTTAAATGTTTTAAAATATTAGATATAAGTAAGTTTATAATATATTTAATTGATTTTAATATTGATAAAAATATATTAAATAATACTGATAAA
The DNA here is from genome assembly GCA_021605095.1 of Caerostris extrusa. Taxonomy (NCBI): domain Eukaryota; kingdom Metazoa; phylum Arthropoda; class Arachnida; order Araneae; family Araneidae; genus Caerostris; species Caerostris extrusa. The sequence goes on from BPLR01006165.1 coordinate 19,608, forward strand.
GAAGTATCATATATATCTAATATAACTAATATTGCTCAAGTTTGAGTAGGTATACTCTAATTTTTGGCCTATAAACTACAATGGTATATAACCTGCAAGTATAAATTTCAGTCTGAAAAAATAAAAGATCAGGTGTAATCCATGGGCCCACTTCCTTAAACTATTATGTATCAATCAAGATCTGTTATTCAGTTTTAAAAAGTGGAGATGAAAATAATAAAAACAATAAATACAGACATATATTCAAATCTCTATATTTATAAATAGGGATATGAATAGCATTTTTATTACAATTGGTTTCATGTTCTGAAATAACACAATAAAAAAAAAGAAATTTTTTAATTATATTCAGGAAGTCTTACTACAACTGTTTAGTAAAATTACTCCCTCCCAAAATATAAAATTATATATTATTTGAAATTAACCCTTTACTCAAAGAAATTTTAAATATTTAGTAGTAGTAATAGTTTAAATAATTAGCAGGTTTTTAAATATATTTCTATTAATAGAGTAATTTCATAAAAATTGAGTAAGTGGCACAGTATTTTAATTCTTTACCAAGGACTTTGTGATTATTATGAAATGTAAAGATGAGTAGTAGAATAGCCTCTTAATTTAGTTCCAAAATCAAATGATGAAGTCATTCCTCCACTGAAATTATTTTCTGTAAACTTTTCCAACAACTGCCATAGAAGAATTTTATTTGATCTAAATATATAAAATAAGTATAGACTCGTTTTAAAGAAGTCTTTTAATAAATCTATATATTGAGACTTGACAGTCAAAGAAATCTAATTTATGGTTATAAAAATAGTATTTTTATATTATTAGACAACATAACTACTATTTTTATTAAATGTTTTTAAACTATAAAAACGTTTTATAAAAAGATAGAAAATGTTCTTATTTTTTTCTCAATTATACATTTTGAACTTGTAAAAATAAATCACTAATGCAAGAAAAAAAATCATTTCATAATTTATTCATCAGTTTTTCAAAAACCATTGTTTTTAATGATTTCTGTTAAATTACATATGTATTTACATAATGAACCACTGTTTTTGTAAAATGACACCTGCAACAAAATCGGTTAAAAGACAATGATTTTTGATCTTGGTGTATTTTCTAAATCATCATCTAATGTAAAAAGAACCTGTAAAAACAAACAATATATAAAATAAAATACTAAATTTCAAAAAATTTAATAACTATTTTTACTTTAAAAACTTAATTTTCAATTCTAATTACATCTTTTTAATAGTTAAAAAACTGACAGAAATAATTTTTCCTTAGTAAAAAAAAACCCAAACCTATGGCTCACAAATCAAAACTGGCTTTCAAGCACCATAAACCAGTTAGCAGTATAGGGTTATATATGATTTGCATGTGAAGTTGTTATTATTTTAATATAAAATAATATCATATTAATCTAAATAATGTTTTCATTTAATAGGAAAAACACAATCGTTAACATACATAAGCTCATACCTATAGACTAGAGTTTAACATTATAATAATAACTAAAAAAAAAATCATGTAGCTGTACATTTTTATAGTTAATTGTTTGCTGTAATACATGGAATTTTAAATCTATTGAAAGAAATGCGTAAATAAAATAGCATTTTAATCAATAATGTTCTTAGTTCAAACTTTTTACATTTTCAGATTATATCAAAATGTAAATATTTGCTAATTCTAAATAAAAGTGAGTTCATTTTTAACTCTACAACTTTTCAAAATCTTATTCTAATGTCTATCCAGTTTCTCTCTTTGCAATAGAAGTGTAAATTATATTATAAAAGGTTTTATCTCTTGTGCACAAGAGATAAAACCTTAATAACTACTATTAAAAGACCTCTACCATTACACATGAACATCATGTTTTAATGAAAATTTTTTAAAAAATGTTTTGGAATAGTTACTGTTTGTTAGGTAAGGTGTATTATTACATCTTCTACATCTACATTGGATAAGGTTTAATACATTAAGTCAAAAAAAAAAAAAAAAATTTTAGATTCTCTGAATTACATGCATGTGATGTAGAATAGAGATGGAAAAGTTCAGTGCTACAAAATTCAGGAAATTCTATATGTACCTAGAAGTTACATTTTGAAAATTAATGAACAATTTTCTTATGTAATATTGCAGGAGCTTTTCAAGGTTTCTCAAACCAGACTAATTCAGATTATTTGTGCTTCTGTCGGTGTTTACTAAACAAAATAAAAAGCATATGTAATAGCTTTTGTGTTTGTATATCAGTAACAATTTATTTGTTTGCATTTAAATAGTCATTTTGTTATTATTTGCATATAATACAGTTTTGTTACTTTTAGGTTACAGTGAGCTACTAAGGAAGATTTCTGGTTATTTAGGACATTGCTAGTACTTTCTTCTATTTTCAGATTTATATATAATATACCCAAAATATGGATAGGAAATCACATAACCAAGACTCATAAATATTACTGACAGTGACAATGAAATTAAATTTTTTGGCCAATTTTTATGAACAACAGGGAATGTAGTAAAAATGCCTGATGTAAAGGAGTTCCAAAAATAAAATGTTCCAAATGCAATGTACGTCTATGTTTACATGTTACATTTACAAAGTGAATTAATTTAAAAAATAATTTTTAAACAGATAATTTTTTTTTTAATCTACATGTATAGTTTATAAATGTTGATTTTGCATTGCATAATTTTTTTTTTTTTATATATTTAAGAAAAAAAATTTCAGCCCATATAGGGTTAAGAACATTCCTAGTAAGAAATTTTAAAACCATGAATTGTTATTAACTGTCATTATATCTTATTTTTATCAATTAATGAATTAAATACTTAAATTATTTTACTATTTGAAATTTCTCATCTAATATTGCAGAAATCATAAGTATTCATAAAATAGTTTTGTTTGGCTATACATAAGTAGAGAACACAAGTAAATTTCTTATATTTAAATAGGTAGATAAAAAAATAAGTTGAGTCTATTTCCTTGAAAATAGAAAATATGCAAAACATATTATGCTTACCATAAATGAAAAAAATAATGCACAACTTGATAAGAAATGCCACACATCATGATGATCAAAGAAGTTTGATATAATACAGGGCTTATTTCTCTCCCGAGATTCTGCTGGTGTTATCTGCAATACAAAAAAAAAAAAAAAAAAAATTAAGCATTTAATGTTATTAAATCATGTTTGATAAAGCATAAAAATTTTTCAATATAATTATTCACATTTTAATATCATAATTTATATTCATAGTTTTATATACTTAAGTAACACATATTTGAGTGTTCCAGTCAGAACAATTCCTCCAAAATATTTAAGATATTGAGAAACGCACAAATTGAAATTTGAAAATTTAAATGCAGTAATAAATTTTTCCAATTAAATTGATGATTAAATTATAAGTGGTGTGTTAAAAAACAATTATACAACTATTTTCTTTTCTTCATTTTGTTAAGTTAACTACAACACGTAAAAAATTTTTTGCACTCATTTTTGATGGATTCATCAAACATAATATTTGAGGCCTGAGATCATCAAATATGTTATTTATATATTATGATTTACCATTACAAGAAAATATAGTCCCAGAACGTTTTTAAATCACATTTTATGTAATTATTTTGCTAAAATATTTTATACATCAAAATATTTATCATGTTTTATGAAATACTCATCAAATTACAAGACGTGCGTGCTCCTAAGCTTTATCTATGGAAACTAAATATCAAGCAAGCTATAAGATAAATCCAGAAAAGTTAGAAAAAACTATGTAAATCCTGGCTGTCTCAAAAAAAAACTGTCCTACATTTTTGATTTTTTTCTAAAAAAAAACAGATGACTGATTTATTGTTTAAATGATTTATTATTTCACATTTTTAATAAATCTATCAGTTCTTCTTTGCTTTTGTATTGATATGCTGTGTTCTTTGTGTTTGTGCTTGATTACTAGAAATTAAAAGTTTCTCAGTTAAAAAATGCTCAAATAATATCTTTTGCTTTTTTTTAAATTTTTATTTAAACAGTAACAAAAATGCTAACATTATTGATGCTGCAAATACTTTTAAATTTCATCAGTTATAAATGTTTCTAAAACTATATTGATCTAGATATATTTCATAAAATCACATCTACAATATTTTTATATTAGTTTCTTCAAATACTTCGTAACATCAATTGCTTCTTGAATAAAATGGCATAACTGTTAAAATTTTGCAAAAATGAAAGAATATTTTCTTTTGTAGAATATTACATCTATTTAAGAAATATATTAACCATATATATATTTTTTACATGTTTAACTAAAATCTGTAAAAAAAATAAATAATAAATATATAAACATCTTAATTTATTTCACTTCTGATAAATTTTGACATTTTATTTCATTGTTATTTTCTTTTATGATGCTAGTCACACTAAGCAGGTTGTTAAATTTTCTGTTAATTAATACCTTTGAAAATCACTCAAATTTTATTCTCAGAGATACTTGATTTATTCATGTGTGATTACAATCTATTATTATGAGAGATAAAAATAACAATCTATTTACATATAATAATAATAAGTAATCAACTTTATCCTTTCAATTTAGTAGTTTTATTACTGTTAAATAGTTTCTGAGAAAACTGAAACAGGGAGGTTATAACACTTTTAGTAAACATATAAGAATTACTTATGAATAAAGAAAAAAGTTAACTTTGCATATCGATATAATTAAAGTCCATAAAATAGATTATTTAAAAGACAGTAAAACGGATTATTTGTAGTGAATTGAAAAATATAACTTTTTACCTGCCAAGATGTATTCTTCGCCAAAAAAGAAATGTAATGCTGCTCCCCAACAGATAAATGATAAGATCATATACATATATGGCATCCATCGAATGCGTTCTTTATACCTTATCTATAATTCAATAAAAATAGATTAATAACACTAAATAAAAAAACTTTTTAACATTAAAAAGAATATTTAAAAAGTTTCAAGAAATATAAAGAGCCATGATTTTGTTCAAATTATGGCTTATTAAATCAAATGCAAGATTCCTAAGTTTTAGAACATGCACCATTATTTATTGAGGTATATTTTTTACAGTAACATTAAAAAAAATCAAGTATTTTCTTATTATAAATTAACATCATAATTCACAGCTTTCAAATGTATCTTCTGTTATTTAATATATAACATGTTCGGTTTTTAGATACAGTTTATAAAAATTCATTACTAATAAAACTATACTAAATTCCAAATTATTGATTTCTTCTGCTCTTTAAGATAATATAAAAAATTGATTTGTATTAGGTATTAGAAGACAAACATTGAAATTATAGAAAACATAATAACAGTAATATATACTTCACTTAAAATAGTTCTTCAAACTGTTTATTGAAAATTTAAAAACAATATCTTGAATATGATTATAATTTTAGTATTATTTGTAGATCTGACCACAAAATTGTTTATTTTTCACTTGAAAATAATCAAGATGAGATTATATCAGTACTATTTTGAATTAAATTGATGTTTTTTATTTATAAATACATCTCAAAAAATGTGTATCATATAAACCAGCAATCAATTAATTAACTAAATCATAATATATAATTCTTATATTTGAATTTTATGTGCAAATTGCAAAAATAAATCCTTTTATAAAAAATAAAGGATAAATTTTCACAACAGACAGATATGTACTGTCAGTTTTGTACAAATAAAAAGTTCATTAACATAAATCACATTATAATATGGTTTGCATTAGAGCTTATAAAAATTAATTTTTAGAGTATAATATATATATATATATATATATATGTTCAAGTCTATATCATGGAGAAAGGCAGGGTAACTACGTTTCAGAATCCACAAGTCTTATCAGTTGTATAAAATATGCCATAGTCAAGATGAATACAAGCAGGTGAAATATACATCTAAAAACAAGGCATTGATCATGTAAGGGCCTTTGATGATTTAATAGCAGTGACAGAATGATTGTATCAAAAATCCACAGTCCATCAAATTTTATCGTGGGACTCGTAGGCCCTTAGCCGACAAAATTAATTGTGATTCATTGGTATACATGAACGCCTATTTGATTGTTGAGGAGTGCAAATAAAGTCCCAATGAATCCCATTTTACTTTACATCTTATGAATTTAAGAGTCTTTCAGTAATTTTTCTAACAAGAAATTTGGAAACAATTAGTACCAGCATTAACATCAGAACCAATACATTAAAAAAACTTGATCCATTTAACAAAAAAACCAGTGTACATTTGTAGTTGGAAAAAAAAAAATTTGCTGTTTTAAAGCTCTTATATCATCCAGAGGACCTGCACTTATAAGAGTAATGATAGATATATATCGATCAACTTAACTTACACTAAGCCTATGATGGACAGATTCAGAAATTATCTTATCTAATTCCTCTAAAAATCAAAGTTCGTCTAAATCAATTTTACACTCTAATACAGATCAATGCATAAAAGATCTTTAAATCTTTAAACAACAAAATACGATTTTATAATTAAATTTAATGCAAGTTTATCATTTAAACAAAAATTACTTTTATCAATTGCATGTATAACTTACATATACACCGCAAAAAACACAACCTTACATAGTTGTTTTAGAGATAGGAAAAACAGTTAATTTTCATTAACCTTGTTAACCATTAACATTAATATAAATCAACGATTAATTTTATCGCCCTTAACTTTTGCCGTATTATGTACTTGAACAGAAAAATTCGAGACATGTGATGAATAATAAATCATTGCCAAGCTTTAAGCCCGATTATCCCCTCAGATGCTGAGGAAAGAACTGCGAAAAATCTACCTCACATGTCTGCAGGAAAGTTGTCCTTTAAGTTAGTTGGCCTCCGTCAATCAGGTTTCCAATAGAAATTAAAATTTTTACCAACCGAAGAAATAAACTACGTCGTCAACGGCAACGTACGAGAAATCCTTGTAATATGTAAATAATTTCATTGTGCAAAAACAATTAAAAATAATAAAAATACAAAACCCCAAACAATAAATAATCTCTATCAAGCGATCGAAATGTCAATTTAAATGGAGATAAGAAAGAATTCTCAAAGTTTTATATATGGTAAATATATCTGGAATTAAAAAATAATGCAGCCACAAGTTCGAGCAATGAATTTAACAGGAGTTAAAATTAACACAACTCTGAATGATGCATTAATATCAATCTTTCCCTCTCTAATTAATTGAATTTAAAATTAACCGCTAATATCGCATTTATCTTTCCTGAAATGTTGAATTTAACTACCATTAAATTTAACACTACCCTACCGTCGTTATCCAGTCCAGACGTCGAGTACCACCATTAAAATTAACTATTAATTCTTCTTTTTGTCAACTGGAGTTCACCACCAATTTTCCATCAATGTGGCTAAATTAACATTTTCGTTAATATTAGTACAAGTCTAATTTGTACCCTCAAACTATGAGGGCCGCTATCGTGAAGACTTTTGGCTTGATCAACTTTGATAATTATATTTTAAATCCATGGACACGATAACAACAACAGCAACTATGATAAAACTAAGTAATAAAAAAAGCTTTTTATAAATAATAAATATTACTTTAATATATATTTTTGTGCGTTTTAAAGTAGAGAAAAACAAAATAATGGCATAAAATGATAACTTACTTTCATGATAGAATAATATATAAGATACATCAAGAGGTTTGCAATGAATACTGCTAATAAGAAAGCACCAAAATTTGGAGGTTGCTTGATTAATCCAAATAAAGAGCTAAAATTGAAAGATGGTATTAAAAAAGAAGCATAAAAAGCATATATATATATATAGAGAGAGAGAGAGAGAGAAAGATGCCAACTACAAAGGCTGTCTGATAAATATTTGGCCTGAAAAAGAAAACAGTTTTTTTTTTTTTTAGGCAAATATCATATTTCTTAACAGACTCTCCTTTTACCTCGATACAAAGATTCCAACGATCTTTTAACTTTTTTACTCCGTTCAAATAATTCTTTTCCGTAATCAGGCAAAACACCCATCAGTTTCCCATTTAATCTCTTCATTTGAATGAATACGCTAATCTGCGAGTCATCTTTTCAAATTCGGGAACATATATTAATCTCAGCGGGACAAATCTGGCAAATATTTAGGTGGTCGAGTAATCTGTATCGCAATTCATTCAATTTTGCCATCGCTTTCATTGATCTGCGAGTTGGCGCATTGTCTTAATGTAGTAGCCTTTTTTTTTTTTCTTTGCTAAATGAGGCCGTGCTTTCTTTATTTCTTCATCCAATGATGTATAACATACTCCCGTTATTATTTTACATTTTTCAACGTAATCAATCATTATTGTACCATGTGCATCCCGAAAAACAGTTGTCATTATCTTTTCTGTCGACTGTTGCACCCTTGCTCGCTTCGGAGCACTTCCGCCGGCTAGAACCTATTGTTTAGCTTGATGATTCGATTCAGGATTATAATGCTGAGTCCACGTTTCATCAACTCTGATTTACCGACGAAGAAATTGAGCTTCATTACGCTCTAGCTGCTCCAAACAACTCTAAGAAGCACATTCACATTTCTGATCAATTACAAGTTGACGAGGCACCCATCGCGCACATAGCTTTTTCATATGCAAATGCTTATGCAAAATACCGCCTACAGTTTTTCTGAGATGCTTACGGCCTCAGTTATCTGCCGTACTTTTAATTTGGGTCATTCAAAATTGTATGAAGGATTTTTTCAATAATTTCTGGTGTTGTTACCTCATTTGAATGAGCTACACATAGTTCATACCTAGTGCTTTAGCGACCACGTTTAAATTCCACCATTTAAAATTTTACCAACGAATTCTCAATGGAGCAGAATCCCCATAATGTTATTTAATGTTTTATGTCTTTAACTTCTTTTGCGTTTTTGTCTTTCAAAAAAAAATAGTGTTTTATCAGGACACGAAACTCATTTCTTTTTATTTTCATGATGAAAAAAAAAAAATCAAAACATGTTTGCTTTCAATGGCTGTTAAACAAATACTAACATATACAACGGCGTAAAAATTTGGCACGACGTTGTTTACAGGTTCGTTCTGCTTGGTAACAAAAGAATTTTTTATTTGTGGTTTTATCTTGTGACAGGAAAAAGACTTCTCAGACAGCCTAGTACTACAAATTGTTTAATTTCTATAGACAGAAAAAAAAAAAAAAAAATTGGAGGTTATATACAAACTATGGAAAAAAATAATATTTCTAAGGAGATTTTAAAAATCCTTTGTTGTCCATTACTTTCCCAACTTAATGCAGTTAAAGACTTCCATCGATTGCGAGGAAAATTGTGTTAGTTTTGTAAAAGAAAATGCTATGCATTGTTTTTAATAACTAAGTAAGTAGCATTAAAAACTTATTCAATAATGTGCACAAACAAATGTAGTATCACTATTACACTTTTCTTTGTAATAAAAAATATATATATATATGAATAAACATGACTATTTTGCTCAACAAAAGCCGCAACCAGTATTCACTACAAGCAAACTTTTAACAAAATCATCACAGCATTCAGAATACAAAAGCACTTACTTAAGTAACTTACATTCAGATATAAAATAAAGGAATAAATTGTTCAAGATCCGAAGTGTGTAAAAGCTACAGCAACGAAACTGAAAATCCTTTTAATAAACACAATCAAAATATTTAATGGCTAGAACTGCACTAGCAGATAAAAAAAGAACTTAAAAATTTGTATAAGATATACAATAACAGGGTGTGAAAACATGCTGTCCAGGAAATACCTTAAAAACACCAAATATTAGTTATAAATCCTGAGTATAGCTTTATCAAAGTACGTATACCCAAGGATATTATAAACAATATTATTTCTGATCACTAGACGATTGGATCCAAGTTAAAGACACATAAAATTATAAATATAGACTTATGAGAATAAAACATCGTGATTTTTTCTAAAAATATAACATTAAGTGCGCGATTGGTTGACTGACTAGGATCAATAATTTATTTGAAGGGGTAAATTTATTGCCCTATAAACCTATCTGTGTAGTATCTGATTGGTATGGTGTATCGCCCATTGTGGGGCTAGCTGTTAATTAGCAGCTCAGTAAAGTGGAATGGTGTTGCAGAAATTAATGGAGTGCTGCACACATACATATATGTGTGTGTGTATGTGTATTGGATGAAATTTTTCTCAATAAAAGGTCATATGATTTATTAAAATTTAATAATTAAAAAATGTACACTTTTCAGAATTTTTATTGCATTATGTCATAAAAATGGGTAATATTCCTGAAAATACCAACATTTATTATTAATTAAAAGGTAATATTTTTTAATATTTTTCATGTTTATTATTTTGTAAATTAAAAAGCATTAATTTTCAATAATTAATAGCAACATATGGTTGAACCTTTCAACAAAAAATTTTAGAATAGATTTAATAACTAATTTATTAGCAGTTATTAAGTCTGCCTGCAATTTTTAGTTCGTTTTAAAAAAGGCACACTTTCAGTAAAAGTTAAAATATTTTGCTTTATTAAAATGTCTTGTCATATTAAAAACTTGAATTACATTATTTAAAGATAATAATTTTAATCATTGCAAATATTAATCTTATATATTTTACTGCATAAAAGTTTGAAATTCTATTGAAATTTTAAAAAGCAAACAACAATATCAAAACAATATTTTAGATATATGTTAATCAAATTATTTGATGAGTCTTTTTTGTAACAAAAAATGATAACAAAAACTGGAATTAAATTCTATTATGCATATTGAGATATGATAAATAAAGTAAGGATTATATAAAACTGACAAATTTATAAATGAACTTTACTAAGAGAGTAACAATTCAGTATTTAAAAATAAATATTTTACTGAATTACCTTGAATCTAATGTATTGAAGATAAATTTACATTGTACTACTGTATTCTACAAATTAGCAATTACGAAACATTTTGCAATCACATGTAAAATTATATAAAACTTAATTTAATTTTAAAAGGTATATATATTTATTGTAAACCTTTTGATATTTTTTAAATATTGTGTAATTTATAATATATTAGGATATTCATAGCATAAGTGCAGTTAGTCAATTTATGTGTGTATTTTGCAAAATCATTATAATATAATTGGCATTAGTAACTGACGATTCAAAATTCATTTTCTTTATTTTTTTTCAACTCATTAATAAAAGAAATTATGGAACGGATAAAATAATAATATGCAATAATATAAACGGAAAAAACAGCATTTAACTAAATTATAAAAAAAAAATACTTTCTGATTAAAAATTATATTTTTCTAATATTTTATTCAAATTTATAAGATGATTCAACAATGCATATAATGTATACTGAATATGTTTTTATAAAAAAGCTATTATATAGTAGAGCAATTTACCCAATTTTTCTTTAAATTTGCTGACTGATTATTTACTACTAACAAAACACTACATTATACACAATATAATTTATCTGTTATTTAATCCTTAATTTAAAATTGTTTTATAAAGACATAAAAATTGTTAATAATTATTAACATTTTATTTTTTATATCTATAACTTTTCTAATACATATTTTTATAAATTAATTATAACGTTAAAAATTTTTATGTTAGAACATTTTAGGCATGCTTCTTTCTTCAAACAAATCATTGTTAAAATGTGCTTTTATAGTTAAATTATAATGAAAAACTACAGAATTTGTAATTAAGTATTTTACTATGTATGTTCTCAAATGTTAGGATATTTAGAAAAAGTATACATTAAGAAAATAAGGAACTAATTTTAAAAAAAATAAGAAACCTGATATAAGTTCTTAAATAGTTAAAAATGCAATAGCCAGAATTAAAAAAATTATGTATGGCAGTAACTTAAAAAAAAAAAAAATAATTTTAAAATAACTATTATAATAATAAATTAAATTCTAATTTTTTAAGTTTGAGACATAGATATATAATTTATTAAAATATAATGAGAATAATCATAAATAAATATATACAAATATATAAATATACTTACAGAAAAATTTAGAAATACTGCAATACTCAACATTATAAACCTCTCCTGTATAAAAAAAAAGTTAACTTAATAAAAGAGAAAAAAACTATATAAACACCAAGTAGGATAATTAAATACTTATTAATGCTGATAATATAAACATTACCATATAAACTGGTTTTACTGAACGTGCAGCATAATCTAGTTTGGCTTTTTGATACATTCGTTTCCAAATCCAGCGATCTGAAATTACAGTTAATAGATTTTTAATAACTACAGAGGTAACTAAGTTAAGAAAAAATTTACATTTGATTTTTTTAAATGTAAATTCCTCTATATTTAAATACATTTTATTAATATCTAAAATGTTACATGGATAAATTTAAAAATAAAAGATGCTAATTCAAAATATGAAAATTAGGATTAAATAAATCAATATAATGGTGTTAGATGGAAAATCAAATAATAAACCATTATTGAATATAAATAAATATAATGTACATTATAATTTTCACAAAAACAAACTAAAGAAGTTTATTATTAAAAAAGTTGATTACAACCCCAATAAATTATTCAATTGAAATGAACTCATCAACACAAATTTAGATGGAAAAAAATTGATTGTTAACTATATAGCACTTTCTGTATCATCAATATATTTTATAATTAATATAGTAAAAATAACTTTTCAGATTTTAGAACATGTTTAATTGTTTAGCCTAAAAATTATTTATGAATAAAATGAAAAAAATACTCAATATTGTGAAATAAAGTGTTGGATTTTATTTAGTTTATAAACAAATGAAGTTAACAGAATAGATTTTAATTTAATATTTACAATCACTCAACTATAATATATAACTAATATCTTATATGACTGAACAAATTTACACTTTTCTTTTATATTTTTAAAAATACAGAATAACCCTGTTCATATAAAAGATTTTTGACAATTCTGTGGACAATAACAATGGTAGCAAGTGGAAAATGGTCATTTATAAATGGTCAATAACAAAATCCATAATTCCAGAAATAGACAATTTTTACATATCAATTTTAATATGTATGAATTTAGCATTTAAATAAAATGTACATGTGATATTTTCCTATCACAAAAGTAATACTGCATGAAGCTTTGCTGTGGAATTAAAAATTTTAAATTTATCTTTTTAACAAATAATAATTTTTATTAAATTATAATAACTATTAAAAATATTCTAATCTATGCCTTTATTAGTAATGTATGACTGAATAAAATTGCATTATTTTATAATATTAATATTACAATTCATAATTACTCTGCCCATACAAAGGGAATTTAACAATGTTATAAGTTAAGTAACTGTTTTTTCAATGGCCAATATTAAAAATCCTTACTTTCTGAAATAGAAAATTATATTTTTATCATTCAAAAGGAAAGACCAACTGCTCCTAACTAAAATAATTATTTCTAAAATAAGATAGTGTAGCATGAATATCGAAACCTTTAGTATATTGATTTGATCAACAGAAAAACAATTCTAGAGATTTTTTATATTTACGATATAGATACTATTGTAACATCTATTTAAATTAATTCTAAGTTGAGCATAAATTATATCATAAATAAAAAACAGGTTCGGTATATTTTCAAAACTAAGTTTAGGTAATATAAAATTATAGATTAAAGGCTAAAATTTTAAATTCCTAATTGAAGGGTAGCTTAAAAGATATTTAAAATTAGCTTTTATTTGAACTTCTTGTGGAGATTCATCTTCACAAATAATAATCAAATTAAAATGTTTTTTTTAAATGGTATAAATCGAATTTTGGAAGACAAACAATTAGTTAATGCTAATTTTAGTCAAAAATAGATATTTACGTTTTTTAATTAATAGAAATGCAGCTAAAACTGTTTTATTTTCTCATAAATAGTTAAATTTTGCTAAAATGTTTTTAATTCTAATGCAATCAAGAATATAAAATATTTTGATTCATAAATAAATAGATTTATACCACTTTGAAATAAAATAGTTTAGTTACTTATATTTTTTCATATGCTACATTAATACAATACATAATAAAAACCTGATCTCATGAATAAACTTAATAGTTCACTACTTTCAGCAAATAAGCATTGTTAACATTAAGTTAGTGAGTTAGTGAACATCCTTGCTCACATTGAAATTTTGTCTTTTTTTTCTGTAAATGTGCTGCAGTTTATGTTGCTGAATATGTGAGAATCAATAGACAAAGGTTTCAAGTGACATAAAATGTATTAAGTTTAAACTGATTTTTCGCTTGTATATCTTGTTTGATGAACAAAGCATGACAAAGCAAACTGCCTGTCAGATAAAAGTGTTAAGAAACTATGAAAATTTTTAACGAAATAAAACAATAAATTAATAAAAAAATAAATATCAATGAATTCACACTATATTAAATGAAAATTTCAATTACATACCAATTTTAACACGGCCCATGTAATAAATTTTGGCACTAACAATAAAAGTTACAGCAAGATGAGCAAAGAAAAAAGGTATCCATACCAGAAGCCCTCCTTTATCTGTAATATATTATATTATTAGCCTAAATATACAAAGTTAAGGAAATAATAGGGTATAATGATACTTCAGTATACATCTGATTTGGAATAAATCCAACTTCATATAGGTCCTGTTTGCATGCGAAAAGTTTTGTTTTGTTTACATTGTTTAGCATGCGACTTCTATGCATAAGAATTAATCATTACATTGTACACTACTCTTCCTTAACTCTCTTGAGACAAAGTCAATGTGTTGTAATTATATATTTGAGATATCGGGTGGCTACACACCATCATTTCCTTTTATTAACTTTCAATTATAAATGTGGCAACAGTTCAATCTTGTTTATGAGATATTAAAATTTAACATCTAAAATGAGAATTTGAGTTTATCGTTTCGAATAAGATTTGTCCTAATTTAGCATCCTTCAGAAGAGTCGGGTATGAAGCTCGAGAGTTGAAATTGAGAAGGAGTTAGTTTTGCGGCGTTTTGAAGAGTTTACTACAGAACAAATGAAATCTGCTTGGAAGAATTTGGCAGAACATAAAACTACTTCCTTCTCAAAGGCAATGATCGAAAGAGATCTTGAAGCTTTGCTTATAGTGTAGAATATTGCCTCTCTGAACTGGCCCGTGGATCTGGTGTGAATTATGATGATATGAAGGAGTTAGAGAAAAGGCATAGGAAACATATGACCAATGAGGAGCTTGAGAAGGAGCAGCACAAGACTAAGATGGCTACACTTTCTTCAGGCTTGGAGGGAGGAAGAAATATAAAAGCCTGCTTCATTAATAATGGATATCTTTGTCAAATAGATTGATGGATGTGAATTATATTAAAGGAAAGTACCACCCTAACAATGCCCAATCAAGGTACAATAGTGTTTTCTGAAATAACCAGACAATGTCACATTTCCAGAATATCCTGAGGAAAAGGCAGAAGTAAAACTCAGGGCAAATTTTTTGTAAACGTCAAACCTGGGGATCTTCACCCAGATTCAAGTAGGGAAAAAAGCCAGAAAAGAGAAACATAAATTTGGTAAATTTTCATTTATGCATGTAATTCAATAACTGCTTTTGTAAGTATGTGTTTAGGCAGTTTATTTATTTATTTTTTAGGCAGTATGTGTTTATGCACTGTTTATACAACCTCAGCAATGTATAATATAGCAATAGTAATAGGATTTTTTCATGGAATGAATTAATCATTTCTCTTTATTTAAGGGGGAAATAGAAAGTTTCTTATAGAGGAGGATAATGCCTCTTTGGACAGTTCCATGGGTCTGATGTGAATTATGGTGATATGGAGAGGTTAATGAAAGAGCATAAGGAAAAGCTGATCACTGAGAAGCTTGAGAAGGAGGAGCACAAGATTAAGATGGCTACACTCTCTTCAGTAAAGTCGAAAAAAAAAGGAAAAGTCCCAGAAACAGGAATGGATTAAGGATATATACTGAAGTCTCACTATACTAAAATCATATACTCATATTTATGAAAATAGATATACCATGAAAATTTATTAAATTGGAATGAAATTTTCAGAATATATAAAGTAGTAGAGTATGATGTGCTCAGAAATGCAGAATAAATATGCATGTCTGTATGAAGCAATTCGTTTTAAATGCTGTTAAGAAGGCAGACAAGTACACTGACGGAAAAAATTTCCCAATACCAAGAAAGTCTTGTGTTAGATAAACGAAATTTGGTAGGCGTGTTTATATATCTGAAAGATGATATCGATTCAATTTTCGCACTTTCGCATAAGTATAGCGCTAGTAGCGCCACTCGGTACATGCAAATCAGGTTTGATTTAAATGCGTGCTGTTAAGTTCGTGAGCGTTATTTAGCTTTTTGAAATTTGACGTATTGAGTTGATGTTAACCAAGAATGCCTTTAAGAAGACGAAGAAGCTATTATCAACAGCTCACCGATTTTGAACGAGGGTGTATAATAGACTACGAGAAGATGGATTTTCTTTCCGCGATATTGCAGAAAGACTTGGCCGGAATGTGTCCACTGTGCATGATTGTTGGGAGCAGTGGTCAAGGGATGGTACTGCCGCAAGAAGACCGGGTTCCGAGCGGCCACGTGGCACAACCGAGAGGGAAGACCGCCGTATTCGGCGTACAGCTGTGGCGCATCGTACTGCGTCTGCGGCAGAAATTCGAGCTGCAGTTGGTACCACAGTGACACAACGGACTGTTAGAAATCGGTTACTTCAAGGATAGCTCCGAGCCAAGCGCCCTGTAGCGTGCATTCCACTGACTCCAAGCCATTGTCGTTTGTGATACTAGTGGTGTCAAGACAGAGCTAATTGGAGGACGGAGTGGAGATCTGTTATGTTTTTCGGATGAAAGTAGGTTCTGCCTTGGTGGTGATAGCCGTGTGTTGGTCAGAAGGAGGCCAGGGGAACGCCTGCAACCAGACCGTCTGCGGCTTAGACACAATGGACCTACACCTGGAGTCATGGTCTGGGATCAATTTCCTATGACAGCAGGAGCACTCCCCGTGGTTATCTCAAACACACTGACTGCAAATTTGTATGTCAGTCTGGTAATTCAACCTGTAGTGCTGCCATTCATGAACAGCATTCAAGGGGGAGTTTTCCAACAGGATAACGTTCGCCCTCATACCACTGTTGTAACGCAACGTGCTCACAGAGTGTTAACATGTTACCTTGGCCTACGAAATCACAAGATCTGTCTCTAATTCAGCACGTATGGGATATCATTGGACGACAACTCCAGCATCATCCACAGCCAGCACTAACCGTCCCAGTATTGACAAAACAAGTGCAACAAGCATGGAACTCCATACCACAAAATGACATTCGGCCTCTGTATGACACAATGCAAGCACGTTTGCAGGCTTGCATTCAAAACTCTGGAGGTTACACCGGCTATTAATGTAACAGAATTTTACATTTGAAATGCATTTTCTTGATCTTAAATTAACCTGCGATCTTTAAAATTTAATCAATTAAACATGTTAACTAGACAAGTGCATTGTTCGAATTTCATTACTGTACAATAATTTAGTCTTGGCGTTGGGATTTTTTTTTTCCTTCAGTGTACTATTTTGTCTATTTTATTGGAATCACTATATCAATTAGGTTCAATGTTATGATTTAGAAGCCCTTATTGCAGTTCAGAACAGTTTCTCGAAATTCTGATGTAGTATATTGATATGCAACTTTAATAATTTATCTATGTTTCTAGCAATACTTTTATATCACTAAAATTTTCATAAATATATACATTCCAACATGTCAATTCTGCAAACCTTACATTTTTCAGGAGTCTTTCTTTAGAACATGAAATGCATACAGACTCCCACTTTAGTGCAATAAATGTATATTTATTATGAAAAATGTCTAAAATTTCATTGTCACAACATTATAAGTTCATTATGCACAATTAAGTTATCATTATTGATTATAAAATGCATTTTTCTAGCATTCAAGTATTCTGTTTACTAGAATCAGATACTTGTCTAAAGAAATATTTCAACCAAAAGGTTATCCTACAATTTTAAACTTGATAGATGTTATAATTTTAAAGGTAATTTTATAGGGAAATAAAAGCATAAATCTATTTTTAATTTGGACTACTTTTTCATTATTTTCAAAAGAGTACTACTTTGATGAACAATTTGTATTTATGAAACGCTATAAAATACAGAGAACTTGAATGTTCACTACTTAATATGCTATCAATTAAATAAATAATTATAAATAGTATGTTTCAAAGATACACAGGTAAAGTTACCAACTTCTAGGGAAAAACCCATTTTTCTCAAACAGCGCAAATAAAAAATGGAAACCCATACAAAAAAAAAGTGAGAATATTCCTTTTATAACCAACAGACAGCATAAAGACTGATGATGAATGGAAGGGAGGCGGAATGAAATCATTCCCTTCACTCTAATTCTTTTCACATTACCTGTTTCATTACAAAGCTGCTAGCCCTAGCTCCTCACTGCTAATAAAACCTTCCTTCTATAGATGCTCATGTGCACCAATTGCTTATCGCTACTATTGATTACTGAAGCAACATGGAAATTTCTGTTCCAGATACCATTTATCCCCTTTGCGTCTCCATTATAAGAATAAATGAATCACACATGGGCTTTATTTTATGGGAGTTCAGGAGAAAAAAAAAAAACTTGCCAATCAACCATACAACTTCAGAAAGTATCCTAAATTGAACATTGTGTGGCATAACTATTGGCATCTATATAATCATGAATGTTATATTAAAGAAGCTATAAATTAATATTTAAATTACCACAAAGAAATATCTAATATATACATAAATGTAAATAAGAATAATGAATATGATGTTAAGAATATGATGTTAAAAATAAAAATATATATAAAAGAAATTTATAATAATAAATTTTCTTGCAAAGATATTTGTATCAATAAATTACCATACAACAGAAAATTCGCATTAGAGGGTAAATAAATACAAGAAAGAAAAGATAGAAATTCTGAATAATGGTGTGTAAGGACGAAATTATTAATAATAAACTGTTGCACACAGTAAGAGATAAAACATTAGAATGGCACAGGATATATAACATATGAAATATATCCTTTTTCATTTATTTTTATTTAGGCATAAATTATTCTTCATTTATGTTTTGACTTTTTTAATGCCATAAATATTTCAATTTAGCTGTTAACAAAAGAAATTTGAAATGACAATGACATATTTTAAATTAAGTAAAAAACAACAAGAAATACAATTTAGAAAATTTTCATAAATAATTTTATAGTTTAAAATAATGTGACAAATATTGTTAAAAATAATGTATCTACTAACCACTCCTCCAAAACCAATGATGATGACCACAGCTAAAATCATCCATGTAATATGTGATTTAACAGTTATGTCTGGATGCCTTGACTGGTATAATTTTAATATACAAACAGTTGAAATAACATACATAAATGCAGTATCTGAAAATGAAAAGATTATAAAAAATTAAAATTTATTAATCAAAAATATAATAGAATAATCTGAATAGAAAATTTAGATGCAATATTTTAAAATATCTACAAATTCAACATCCCTTATATATAATATGCTTTGGATATTATGCAGATGTTTTAAAGGAAAACAAATTCACATAACCTTTTGAAAATTGTTTATCACTTTTTTTTTTTCTTGGCCTCTTGCCATATGTGATGAAGCAAGGGTTATTGCATTCATTCATAAAACTTTTTTTTTGATATAAAATTCATACAATTGTTAGTGATTATTAAATTACTTCATTTTTACATTAAAAACTAATTTATGTCTATTTTGTTAAGGTGTTTTTTCCCCAAAAATGCAAGATTTTTTTTTCTAAAATAGAGCTGATATCTATTATTTATTTTTAATACCCTATTTCCTTTTTTTTTCCAATCAGTATATATTAAAGCCAATAAAGATTTATGAATATTTACTATTTGAATCTTTTCCTTCCACAGCAACTAGAAATAGACTATATATTCTTATAAAGTAGTAAAAAAGAATATTTTCAAAGAGTTTATTTAAGGTATTTGTCTTTTCTAAAAAGGTTCTCTCCAAGATAATTTTTGTAACTTCCACACAAAACTTCGTGTCCAGGAAAATGGTTTAAAAATGCATTCAAATAATTATCTGCAACACCAAATAATTATCTGCAACATAGTTTTCATCAAATGAATCTGTGTCAACCAGATGATTTTCATTGAATTAAAAGTCACTACAACCAGTAACCCTCTTTATGAATTATAAAAGATAAATGGAGACCCAGTGATATTGAGGATATAGATAGAGTGTTTCTAATACACTCATGTCCATAAATTAAGGATAATGAAGCTCAGGCAAAAAAAAAAGACAGAAGCAAAACAAATTTGACTTATTTGTAAAGTCTATTTGTTAAACAAAGGTAAAGAGCAAAAGATGCTATATGTTTGACATAATTAATAAAAATTGCGATTTTTACTCCTGGAGCAAATTTCAAAAAAGAACCTAATAACAAAAAACAGTATAACATGGTTAGTATGATGGTTAATATGTAGTATGTCTCCCGGACGATGCAATACAGGTCTTACAACGGCTAGACATGCCGAGTATCAAATTATCAATCTGATCTTGGGGAATATTACACCACTCATCAAGCAATGCCCTCCGAATTGCCGGTTGACAGGTGGGAGGGGGTTGACGGGCTGCAATTCGTCGGCCAAGCATATCCCACACATGCTCTATTGGATTCAAGTCTGGTGAGTATGGTGGCCAATCCATACGGGTGATATCCTCCAATTGAAGGCATTCGTCTACAATGTTTGTACAGTGAGGACGGGCGTTGTCATCCATAAACAGAAATTCAGCAAACATGACCCCCGAAACAAACGTACATGTTGTTCCAGAATGACATCCCGATAGATGTGGCCGGTCATCGTTACACTCTGAACATGCAGGTCAGTTCTGGAACCAAGAATAATTCCTCCCCAAACGAGCCATCCTGCACCACCGTAACGGTGTCGTTCAATGGTGTTCTCTTGGTGGTAACGTACCTGGCGCTCTCCATATGAAAGTCCGGCGAGAATCAGACTGCAAACTAAACCCGGACTCGTCGGAAAACATCACACAAGACCACTGTTGGTGTCCACAATGCATGCTCTCTCCACAGGTTAATCGCAGGCGACAGTGAGTTGCGATAAGTGGAACACATCTGACAGGCTACGAGCATATAGACCAATGCGCCCTAAGCGTCTGTACACGGTCTGCCTTGAAACTGTCGTACCGGTAGCTGAAGAGAGCTGACGAGACAGGTCTGATGCTGTGCTCCGTCTGTTTCTTTTGGCAGTAACTGTTAAATACCGGTCCTCATTCGGCGTTGTAACTCGTTGTCTCTGTAACATCTACTCACATTACCATCATCTTGGAATCGTTGCCAAAGCCTGAGATGACACTCTGGACGATTCCAAGTTCCCCGGATACTTCAGCTGGGTACGTCCACATTCTAGTCGTCCGATAATTCTACCACGTAAAAATTATCCAAATGCTTCCTTTGTGCCATAACTATGCGGTTATTGCACTGAAAGGCTTTTAAAGCGTTTGTGAACAATTTTACTTCTTTGCCACCATTATATATACCCTCTCTGACACTCTCGTCATTGTGACGTACTATCCCGCCATCTGATGGTTTCCTGTAATTTGCATATTCTCTTCAAGATGTGTGTGTGATAATCCTACAAGTGAAATTTTTTATTTTAGAGTTCAATTTCTGTGTGATTCTGAATTATCCTTAATTTATGGACATGAGTGTATAAAAAGTCCCCTATTATTATAAAAAATTATCGGGTATATGCAGTAAATAATAGGATATAATTATAGATATCTTAAGCTAAGATGACTAACTTCACTTCAGATGAAAATTGTACTTTATTAAAACCCCTAAAAAATGGTACCCTAAGTAATTTATATTATATTATATTGCACTTTCTTTGATATCAGTTTCAGCTTCAAAATTCATGAAGTTGCTTCAAAATGAAAGAAGACAAATTTTGTAAGTGTGAAAGAAAGCCAGCCAATAATAAGAACTGATGAACAGACTATTCATAAATTGCATCTTAAGCTAAATGTATGCTACTAAATATAAAAAAATAGTAGCAATAGTTTTTCCCATCATAAATTACATTACCCAGTATGAAAGGAGTTTCACAATGTTATTTTAAATGAAAGAATAATTGTGTGACCTCCAACAGATATTCATCATACAATTGAAATATTTATTGATCCACTTAGATGTTTTGATATTTTAACCTGTTCAAAAATAAGCATTTTTAAGAAAACATTTTCTGTTATTCTGTTCTAAATATTTCTTGTTTGGTGCTTTATAAATCAGATAAAATATCAGACCATTTCAGCACGAATTTATGAATGAACATTGAATTTTTAATTTTACCAAGATATTTTAATTATTTAAGATCTATTTTGATTTGAATTTGTATTTAAGAGTATTTTTTTTATTATTATACAAAAATCCTTCTACAATGTATTTCATAACAAAAATAATCGTACAATGCAAACTCATATAAAAACAGTTGTAAGTTTTTTAATGTAAGATATTTTTCCCCACTCTTTAGTTTTGAAAAGTAAATATTTTATATGTTAAACAATTAAATACATTAGATTTTTTTAAAAAATTCATTACTTACCAAATTGGAAATTAGCTCTGTTAGGACAAACGTGATAACTACCGCTTAATACTCCTTCCATAATCAGAGCCCATCCCATTGCATACAAAAGACCATAATGGCGTGGTATTCCTGTTAACTGAAAAAAAATATATTTACAATTATGGTTCTGAAATTTTAAATTAATAATTATTATATAAAAACAATCCTCAAGTTATTACATGACAGAATCTTATATTATATTAACTACTTTTTGATTTTACTCATAAATTTTTGAAAAACCAAAATAAAATCATGTTTGTTACTATCATAAAGATTAAGATGAAAATACCTCTATTGATGGAAAATCTCTCCTTTCTGCTTCATAATACTTGTCCATTGTATCTCTAGATGCATCAAAATACAAATCACAAGTTTAATTTAAATTTAGTAAACATTAATGATTAATAACTTAATACTTAATTAAATTGCATGTTAATAATCTTATCTAATAATGTAAAATAAAATTTCCTTTGAAAATTATTCAAAACTCTTTTTATTTTTTTAAATATTTCTAAAATAAATTGAGAAAAAAGTTTATTCATTCATTTTTCATAAAATAAGTAACAAATCAATGAGACACAAAGATATGATATATATAGTATTTATTTTCTAACACTTTTTACAAAGTTAGAAAATGCTTGTCAAGAGCACAAAAATTTTATTTTACATCTTGAACTCTAGTTAAATTTTTGAGTCTTGTTCAATTTTATATGTTTTTAATTTATTTATTTTTTAGCTTTTTGTTTTTGTGATATTTATTAGATGTTTTTGCAATAAGTAATTTTTGTATTACTTTTGATTTTCAATAGTTTTTTGCTAGAATATGATTAATACTATAGATAAGGAAAGTAAAAAGTTTCACTCAAAAATGCATAACAGAATTAATGAGTTCCTTTTTACACTACTTTTTACACAATGCATTAATATAAATATAAATTACTCTACTTTTTCTGTTCTTTTCAGTCATATTCATACTAAACAATAAACAACCAAATAGAATAGAAATATGTACACATATTTATTTTCCTACATAATAACTTGATTTATTTAAAACTGAGATTACTAAATGTAGTAAATATACAAATCAAAAGTATTTCAAAATCAATTACACAATATATTGCCTAAAATTTTTGTTTTACAACACTATTTTTAATTTATTTTTAAAAGTTTGATAGAATAAAAAGAATGATTTTCACAAACATTTATCTCCATAAAAATTAAACTATGGTGTTAACTTTTCCACTATCTTAATATTTATTTAAAATTTAAATTCTTTCGATGAAGAATCAATTGAAAATAGTTCTAACTTTACGTCCTTTAGTTTCCAATCAGGTATTATTCCAGGACATTAGTAAGATATCATGAAAAAAAATATTCATAGCAGCTTGAAAATTATTTTTTTTTTCAGAATTTAAAAAATACATTGCAAAGATAAGCCACAATAATGATATTAATTCAACCTATTTTAAAAGATTAAAAATATGTTTGAAGAACTTAAAATTTATTTTGCAGAGGTCATAAGAAATTATAGAAATAGGAAAATAGCAGAGTATAAAAACTCAAAATCTGTAACCTTACATAATAAATAAAAATAATTTATTATGAATGATTTCAATGAGCTTAAACAAAAACACCTGTTAAAAATTAAAGAAAGGAAGAAATAAGTTAATTTTTTCTTCTGCTAAGAAATTTTGAAAACAGTGATTACCAGATGAATTAAAATTTTAAATCGTGTTTATTAAGTAAATATAAAATTTAGGTAATTATTCATCATTGCTATTTGAAAATTCTTTTATGTATGTACAGTTAATTCATGCAGAGTGATTTGTCAATATTACATAAACTCTTCAATACAAGAACCTTCACTTGATGTATATATAAAAAATGTCCAAAAAATCATCACTGTATAGCCCATAGTTTTCAAATAAAATATGAAAGAAGTTGTATGATATTACATATGATCCAAATTTAATCTATAGGAAATTGCACAAAAACTGCAATTATATAAAGATTGACGTCTTTTTTTTAATACGATAAATTGAAAAATTGTCTATTTCAATATGAAAACCTGGTTATACAAATGAGCAGCTATTGCAAAAAGCTGTTCCATTTATTAACATTGTAGCATGTACCTTTAATGAATGTGGCCCAAGTGTAGTGCGAACAATGAGAACATACATAACTAGCTACCTATCTCAATGATGTCATCTACAAGTTTAGTTATTAGCTAAGAATATGATTCCATCATATCACCCTGCATTCCTGATATACATGGTAGTAATTTTAAGTACTTTCTAATGTTAACAAATGTAGAATATTTGAACTGATATTCTCAATATGTTTCCAATTAAGCTATTTTTACATGTACCGGATGTAATATAAAAAATTTTCTTTTTCATTTTCTTCAGAAATTATGGGCTATAAATGTATGTTCTTTTGCTATTATTTTTGTACTCAAAAGCAAAATTTTTGTTCTGAAGAGTTTATGCTATCTTGACTGTATAAATTAGTTTTTTTTTTTGTATTTATTTATATAAATTAATGTTAATTAAACATTAATTTATGTAAATTAAATGAAATTACCTTCTCCACACTAATAAGAGGAACAGAATTCCAAGCATTACGTAACCAATGTTGCTATAGACATGATTAAAGTCACTAAAAACTCCAACTTTATGTGAGCAAAGAAAATTATAATAGCACAAATCTTGATTTCCAGTCATATTCACGATCTGAAAAAAAAAAAAAGAAATCAGTCATCTCTTAATTAATCTCGTTAAAATTTTTTTTTAATTATAATGCATATCAGACAGTTACGGAATATAAAAGATGCAATTTCTAGACATTATGAAATTAGTTATGACCTTTAAATATACGGCATTACTGGAGTAAACCTTGATATGAAGTCAGCACCAATTGAGAAATCAAACAAGAAAAATTTGTAACTATTAAAGCTAATATGAAATTTATTCTTCTAATACTATCTATATTTAAAGGCAGGGGTCTCCAAACTCTTTAGCCTAAGGGCCTTCACTAAGAACTGGGAGCCAGGATCTAGCTAACTCATCATACCAACATACTGTGGATTTGAAATAGCACAAATTTTTCGTTTTGGAGCTAGCCGGCGAGTGAAGTATTGACGGAGCCGGAGGGGGGGGGATAGACGCAGTTCCGTTCGCAATTTCGGTTGATACATACGGGCAAGTGTCAAGGACATATCATTGAGGCTGCAAAAATTATGCAAAAAAAACGATAGATAGATAAAAATAATGAAGGGTATGAAGAGCTTATTAAAGTTCATAGCATTCATGACACGACCATTGGAAAAGATATTTTTAAAGGAATTGAAAATGTTGTTCAGAAAAACAATCTTCAATGAAAAAATTAAAATATATCACTAGTGATGGTAGAAAAAACATGCGTGAATAAAATAAAGGTGTCGTTGGACTTGAATCAAAAGGCCGTAGAAAATGACAGTGGTTCAAAACCATTAGTCGTACATTGTATCATTCAATCACAGTCTTTGTGCGAAACATGCTTGGATATGTCAGAAGTTTTAACACAAGCTATGTCAGCTGTTAATTACCAGATCACATGCTCTCAATCATCGTCAATTCCACGAGTTTGTGAAGAGATTGAAGAAAATGGCTTAGTTGCGGAAAATTTCAGATGCGATTTTTTGAGTTCTGAGCAATAATCAAATTTTTTTTTTTGAAAGATAGGAACCGTCCTCTGGTAGAATTACAAAAACAATGAATGGTTATTGAAGTCATCATTTTATACAGATTTAACTAAACATATGAATGACCTTAATTTAAAATTGCAAGCAGAAAACCAACTTTGCCTTATTTATACACTCATATTAAGTTTTTTCGACAAAAAAATTGTTTTGTTTCAATCTCAAATGAACAAAAAAGTTTCGCGTATTTAATACATGCCAAACTGAGATTACATTTTTGTAGATTTTGCAGCTGAAGCTTTAAAAATAAATTGTAAGTCACGTTTCTCAGTTTTGATGCAATTGTAAAACGACCTAAGATTTTTTCAAAATCCTTTAACGCCTACATAGAAACCTTTGCTCCAGAACCTCATAAGGGGAACTATTGATTTGCAGTGCATCGATATTTTGAAAATATTTAAACTCATCATTACTGCAATTTTATAAGTCTTCCACTCACAGTTTGATTAGTTGTATAAGTTTGCTCTTGGCTTTTTTTTTTTTTTTTTTTCCCCGCTTTCAGAACTACTGATCTGTGCGGAAAAAACATTCTCCGAAATAAAATATACAAAAATATATTCGCAAATACAAGTTAACTAATGAACATTTGAAATCGCTGCTGACAACTTTCACTAGTAAACTTTACTCCACAACTGCAAACAATTATCAGTGAAAAGTTACAGCTGCATAAATCTTATTATTCATAATTATAATGGTTAATTTCATTATGCGAATTACCTATGTACGTGCCCAACTCGTGGCAACGTGCGCCGCTGGTGAACATTAGGGCTGAGGGTCAATCCGCTGGCGGTTTTGTTGTAGACTCTGTTTCAAACAACGGGGAGACTCGTTGACGTTTGTGATGTTCAGCATCTTCCCTCGTTAGTAAGATTACCTGATGGCAGTTTTCTGATTTTCTCCCACACGATACACAAATGCGATCCCCCTAAAAGTCTCCCTGGATCTCCCTCCCCCTCATCTTCCCTCCTTCAGTGACACGGAGCCAAGTTAGACTTCTACCCACAGGTGTTCCATCACAACAGAAGCTGCCCCTTTCCCTCCATCCATGAGTAGATTACTCAAGGGATGTCCGCCCCGTTCTGCAGGGCACTGAGAATTCGATACAGACAACCTATGTTCGTCATTTGTTGTAAATTTTTAGATTCTCATATCATTAATTACAGTAAAAATGCTCAATTTCATTAAGTATGCCAGTTATTGTATTTCTTAATTGGTTATTACATAAAAACCTCTTAGTATTATTTTTGCATAATTTACTTACATTATAAATTTTACAATGTAATCAAAATAAACTGTGACTGGACGGATTGATGTTGCTCGAGGGAAGTAGTTTGGAGATCCCTGTTCTAAAATATCAAAAATGACTTAACAGAAATTAGTATCCGTATTTAATTTTTGCCAAGCACAATATTTGGCCTACGATTTTTACTGCACATAAGCTCAATTTATTTGATGTATGATGCACTAAACTTTCATTAATGCCAGCTTAATTATTTATGATAATAAAGGAATGCAGAAAATTCCTTTCGAGGAATGAATCATAAATTATTAATCAAGATGTTTAATTAGGGAGTACTTTTTCTAAATATAATGTGTTCATTACAAAATTTTAGCTCTGAGATATCTGAACCTGTTTCTATTTGAAAGACACATTTTCTTAATTTTTTTTCCTAGATAGATATGATACTTTACATTAAAAATGCTTTTTGTGCATATTTTTCTATCAGTTCACTTTGCACTATTAAAATCTACCTTAAAGGGGAAAAAAACTAGAAAACAATTGGGATTCTTATCTAGCCTATATAAATCTGTAGAAAAGTCACAGGACAAGTTAAAATTTCTTGTTTTAAAAAACTGATTACTGTTGCTTATAATGAAGATATAAGAAACAATGTACATGAATAACTCAAAAAATTTGTCCTTAATTCGAAAGAGCATAATTCTGTAACAAAATTTATCTTTTCGAAAGCATTTCGATCATATTTGAAGCAATTCTTATACTTTAATCATTAGTAAACTAATGGACTTTCGAATAATACGTAACTCCAACTAAAACTATCTCCCTAGTAATAATCTGAAATTAAAATTAATACTTTTTGAATTTTATGCTTTAAATAGGTTAAAGGTATGTAGAAACATTAATGCCTTATATATTGCAATATTTATAACCAACCCATTTACAAAGAGTTTTGACATAGAAAACATTTCAGCATTTAACAAAAATGTCATTAATTAAAACATTTCATTATTTAATTATATTTTTTCCTACATAAATTAATTACTAAAAAGAAATTATCGGCAATGCAACATTTTAGAAAAATAGTAAAATATAAATTTTTTAATAAGATTATAATATATTATTTTTAAAAATAAATAACACTGAAATTACTTGATATAAAACACATTTTTACCACAAACTTATCTTCAACTTTAATTTAAACTTATCTTTTTTTTTTTTTTTCAATTATCAATCATTCTTTAATATAAATGCTCCTAGAAGTTAACGCATATATGTGTACAAAAATAAATTAATAAAATAAGCATGATTCTGAAGAGAATCATTATGTACATTTTACATTTTTTAAATACATTCTCTACATTTTAAAAAATTGCCTGTCTCAATATTTTTGATGTTTTTATTAAGTCATCTCTAAAAATTCCCATTCGAAATAAAATTTTATTTCAAACTGAATATTGAAATAAACGAACAATTAATATTAATATACAATATAATAATGTAAACTAACAAACAATAATATACTTACTAACAAACTAATAATGTAAAAATTCAACATTCAATAAATTTTAACATCAAAATAATCATTTGCATATATACAAAAAAAGCAGACATTTGTTTAGAATTCAAGTGATAATCCAATAAAAAATATGTTAGTCTTAAATTAATTTTAAAATAAAATATATTTTGACTTATTTTATCTAAAAAAGTTTTATAAATTAATGACAAACTAACGGAAAAATATTATATTGAATCATGGAATTTAGATATAGATATTTTGAATCTTGGAAAAATTTAAAAGTGATAAAAAGAGTTAACTTCTACTTTTTTTAACTAAGTTATTATTTAAAACACTTTAATTAATCAACATTTGTATTCTTCCTTCATCTTAGTGTAAGAAAAGCAAGATGTGAGAAATACTTTGTTTTAAAGGTGCATTTTTTTTTTTTTTTACTTATTCATGCAATACATGCTAAATAACTGTTATATGATGGGTTTTATTTAATAACGAGTCTGAAAGTTTATTTATATAAAAATAAGCTTGTAACTACATATATTTTTAAGAAAGTTTAAGATTAATCACCTTATTTTTAAAGTTCCCATAAATTTATATACAAATAATTAATGCATGAATGGCTCTAAATAGGATAGCCCCACAAGAAAAAAAAAAATAGAAAAGAAAAGACGGAAAAGTTGAAGATTTAAAAAAATTCACTAATTAAATGTTTCATTGTAAAAATTCACAAAATTAAACAGACCTTTCGTTTCCAATGCGTCACAGAATATTGACAAAAAAAAAAAAACTTACTCTTTGATTTATATAAACAAGTTGAATCACTGGTAGGCCATAAAATACAGCAACAGTCAGTAAATTCCTGTTGAAAGAAAAAAAATTACAATTAATTTAAATTTTACTTCCAAAATTCAACCTGTAAATTTTTACAAAACTAAATTCATAATAAACTTAAAATTCTAAGAAATAAAAATAATAAACATAAATATATATTACTTTCATAAATGCATTTGAAAAATAAGAAGAAAGAGTTATAAGACGGTAAGCATTAAACAAAACTTTCAATAATACTAATATCAAATTAAATAAATAATAATGTTCATTTTCATATGTATCAAACATTTAATTAAATTAATTCTAAATAGAAGTCTCTATTTAGGGAAAAATATATTTTTACATAACACAAAAAAATTATTTTAAAGCATTTTCCATGTTTTATTAGAAATGTGTGCCATAAAATAAATACTACAAACACTTAAATTAGTCTCATAATCCTCTCTTAAAATAACCAAAAAATGTAAATACAATGCTAAATATCTAAAATGCAATTCCATGAAGAGTAAATATCTGACCCATATTTATTACACAAATATCATAAGCCACAATTTTTGAAATTAAAACTATGTTGAACTTGCAGAATGTAAACAAATTAGCATTTTGTGTAGTCACCATCATAGGTAACAAACTGTTAAATGTTTCAACAATGAATAAAAATGGTTTTGTCATGTTGGAGGATATTTGTTCATTTTGCTTCCACAAATTGATGAAGTTCATTTGATTTTGCCTCAAATGAACTCTAAATGTGCCAATCTTTGTCTGATTATCAATCAGACATAATTAATGAGTGACAAATTTGGTAAATGTATGATCATATAAGAAATGAAATCTGGTGGATATTGAAATCAAAAATCGTATCAGTATACATAGTAGTGATGTAGTGATAATTATTTGCATTATCTCTTATGGCCTGTGTATAGTGTATATTCCAAAACTATTGGATACTTTCTTTCCAATTTTAAATTATCAGAATTATGTATTACTGTAATCAACTTTCATTAATAAAAATAATGCAATATATTTTTATACCATGAATAAACTTTTGTCCTATCACTCAAGTATTTTTCTTTCTTTCTTGACAAATCAGAAACAAATACTATAGTCTGCAATAAACAATTTAATTAACATGAAGCCATAAAATATTATCAACAAAATGAACAGAATTAAAAATGACAATTAAAAGATTATATTTTATTAATTCACATAATACATAGAAATAATAAATTAAATTAAAATTATATTCATTAATTCTACTAAAAATACATCCCAGAAATATTCTAGATTCCTAAAGATTTGATGTAATGAGTTATAATTAATTTTCAAAACACACATTCAAATAAAGGTTTAAAAAAATACCTTAAACATATTAATGATCAAATATATTTTGACTAAGTACCACATTCTTTTTTTTTTCCGTACAAAAAAAATTTTATAAAAATTTACATTCATACAAATATATTAACAATATTTAAAAATATAGAAAAACAATAAACTGAAAATGAAATGTTTTATTTAGATTTTGTTGGTTTTTAGTTGTTTTATTATTTATGTTTTAAAAACATAAATTTGAACAACGATTTTTGCTAATATATAAAATTTCAACATAGAATTGCATCATTTAAGTTTTATCTATATCTCTATGCCCACTAATTTTATTTTTAATCTTGTGTTTCTCATGGTAATATTTCATAAGACAATTGACACTGATGATCCCGTTCACTATTTATTCTCTTTTGTCTATTACTGATTCTAGGTATTCATCTCTCATGCCCATTACTTAATGGAGATGGGATTTCAATGGAATGTGGTAAAAAGCAATGAATGAAAAAAATGCTCAAATTCTATCTGAATTCTTTTTGGATAGCCTTTGTAATTCAGATCAGTTTTCATTTTTTACAGCTTCTCTTTGAAAAGAATCTG
This sequence comes from Caerostris extrusa, assembly GCA_021605095.1. NCBI lineage: Eukaryota > Metazoa > Arthropoda > Arachnida > Araneae > Araneidae > Caerostris > Caerostris extrusa. The sequence continues at coordinate 51,622 of BPLR01006165.1, forward strand.
TATTGAAAGATGAAGATTTAAGAGTACTAATGTTGTCATTACATAGGGTGATTAATAGGTTTGCAACATTTTCTAAAATAATGTTATAGATAAAAAATTTGGCTTAGACAAAACTTCCTTAGTGTTACGGGATCAACTTCATTTAAGATGTATCAATTTTGGAGATCAATTAAACGATTTAAGGAAGTAGAAATTTAATAGCTAAATAGGATCATCAGATTTTGATAAAGAGTAAGAAAATAATTCAAATAATTGTATATTCAGCGAGATATGAATTATTTTTAATTTTTATATGTAATGTTAGTTACTATTTTATAAATGTATATTAGTTAAGTTTATGATATTTTCAAGAACAAAATATTTATTTTTAAAATTAAGCTACATGTAAATAAATTTTCAAGATTTAAAATAATGAATATATAAATCTGGAGTTATTTTTTTTTCTAATACTAAGAATGAAAATAACAATGAAAAACATTTCAAACAAAACATACATGGTTTTTTTAAATATATATTATATAAGTTAGTACATTTTGCACAAAACTTTATAAAAAAATTCTATTTAAATAAAAAAATTTATATTTCAATAAATGTAACAATTTTTATCCAAACATGCTTTTTAAAAAACAAATACAGCAAAAAAAAAAAAAAAAATGATGCAGCAAGGAATATGATTCTTGTCTTACTATATATGATTCTTGGAATATATAGGAATATGATTCTTGTCTTACCATTCTTGATTCTTGTATTATACTATAATGGTTGGCACACTAGCTACACTTTCCTTTACCTACCTTTTACTTTCATTACAATATAAAATAAAAGAGTAATTTACAACAAAATCTAAATCTACAGAAATTCCTCTCAGAAAATACAAATTATCTTAGACATATCTGTGATCACAATGTCTACAATCTTCATCATGTTTTACTTTTGAATATCTTTCTATAGTTTTGGAAATAAAGCAAGACATTCATTTCAAAGATATAGAGTTCTTATCTTAATTAAAAATGGACTCTTAAATAATCAATAATTATTTTGAGCTGTGTATTGTTAATTAATCATTAAGTTAGCAACACAACATTTTTTTAAAAAAAATTAATAATAAAGTGCTTAATGTCCAATGTTTTTCTGAATGAAATCGTATTTTTTTTTTATTTATATTCTTCAATTTGTTTTAAATAAAAGTGAATTGCAATTAAATTTCTTATGGAAAATAATTGCTAGGAAATTTAAATATATATATTTTGAGACTTCATCAAAATGAAAAATTATATTTCTGGTTATTTTCAAAAAATTTAAACACATCCCTAAATACAGCACAAGTCACAAAATGCATATATCAACTTACATTAATTTCAAGAGCAAGAGTACCAGTTTACTTACAAAATAACAAAATACACAAAAATGCATCAAAAAAGCAAAATGGTTTCAATTGTTTTTAGTGATCTTCTTCAATTTAATGTGAAGAATAATCTGATCAGTCAAGCACAGAATTATAGCTACACACTTAATCATGATGCCTATAAATTGAGTCAATATAAAAGCTATAGTGAATAATTATAATTAAGGGTGTAATCAAACTGAATGTATATATAAGGGGCAGACAGAGGTTAAGTAAACAAGAGCTTCGTTCAGGTTCCATATTTCGTTTGGGAGCCATGGCATATTTTTTAATAAAATTTAGGTACAATACCTAATATTTATGAAACTTTGTTAAAAATAACTTTATTTAACAATATTATGAATTTTAAAAACAAAGGCAACATTTTATAATATAAATATAATATAATATTTTTTTAAATAAATACAATTGAAAATAATTAATAAAAAACGATCTGTTAATTAATTATTATATATTATAATAAAAAACACTATCCTTTATAGATGCATTTAAACAGAGAAATAACTGCATTTGCCCACCATTGATATATACAGATTGACTATATATGACAAAATTTATCTTACTCTTTAATTATACACAGGTAATACAAATCTAAATTAATTAAATTAGATTAGTGAATCTAAATTTAATTCACTTTTAATTTTAAATAAAATTACAGAAAAAAATTTTTGCTTGATAATTTTTTCACTTTTAAAAACATATCAATTAAAATATTTAATATTATTGAAAATACAATCTCTTAAAAAGAAAGATAATTTTTTAAAACAGCAAATTAAGAAATTTTTTACATCACATGAAGCAAAACCATGATGAATGTAAAAGTATGAGAACAATAACACTTACTTTGGTTCTCACTATATTTTTGTCAACTTCAGCATCAGGTAATTTATCCATATCTGTTTCATCAATGCTAATTGGTGATGCGTTAAGTGGCGGGACGGAAAATTCTCTTATTGATCTAGAGGTATTTTCTGACGCAGATTCTGAATCTTGTAAAACAAATATATCTTTAATACTAATTTAAAACTGTTTTTAAGTGACAAACAATAAAAGAATTATATTAATGAAATTTACATCTCTGTTAAAAAAAGAAACAGAAAAAGAAAAACTCACAAAAATAAATCAAATTATTTATATGAAAATTTATTTAAAAGATAAAATATTTAATGGCTATATAATTAATATTTAATAGAAAAGGTTTAAAATTTTAACATTTATAACAAAAATATCTGCTATCGATTATTTTAAATAATCACATGAAAAATATTAGATAAAAAATCAGCAAGAAAGAATTTAAGTGATTTTCTTTACTTAGCTCAGATTTCTACAAATGTTTAAAAATTAATTATAAAATTGTAAATATTTTTAAACAAGAATGAAAGGCTATAATTAAGAATACGATTTAAAAGGAAACAAAAGAAAAAATTGTTAAATTAAAAAATGTCATTTAAATTATAATAAAAACATTTCTAACCTGAAGAAGTACCATAAGTTTGAATTCTTGGGCTTTCAACATCTAGAAGAAAATTCAAAACTATTAAAAAGGTTAGATAAAGTTAAAGATAAAATCAAAAGAAATATTAATAAATGCAGCATTTGAAAAAAAATGAAATCTAACAACAAAAACATTTTAGTGAGACTAATATGTAATTTTGGAAGTATGAATAACATAAAATTTTTTGATTGCTTCAAAAATGAAAAAAAAAATGTAAATGATTTAAGATAATATTAAGAATTTACTTTATAACATTAGTATTTCGAAAAAGAATAAAAAAACAGAAATGTCGTTTAGAAAAGAAGAACATAACAGTTGAATTAAATCAATTAAGAAAAAGAAAAATTATATATCTAAAGAGTTGTACAAAAATTAAATTGAAAATTTGTTAGGTTGCCACTATAAAAATTGAATGGCAAAATCAAGCAAAAAAAGTATAGGCATAAAAAAATAGACAACTTCACATGTTGAAATTTTTGTTAATTTTAACTGAAATTTATTTGAATAAAAGTCTTGATGATATGATCAAAGAATATTTTCAAAATGCAAAAAATATAGAGCTAAATGTATTTATTAAAAATTAAAATTCAAGCCGTAAAACAAAAAAATTTACCTAGGACTCATTTATATATTAATGAATCGATAATATTAAATAATGTGGCTTACAAACTATATCAAATGAATATATTATTCCTACTGTCATTTTGAATATGTACTATATAATGGATTTAATTTCAGTTTTGTTTATTTTGTGAATTCAAATGTATTTCTTTTTTCTATCTTTGTCTATCAATAAAAAAATAATGAAAGAGTTTCTGTAAATTCAGGAAGAGAGCAGAGTCCCCTCCCCATTTTTAAAACTACAGTTTTTTAATTGTTGACACAAATAAAACAATATAAAATGGGCAAAATTAACTATCTCTAACCATGATAAATTTAGAATTTATACTAGTGAGATATTTCAAGTTTAAATTTCAACACTTTTCATACATTTTTAAGTTTTGATTTCTTTTTGTCCTTTTTAACAAAGTTATGCTGCTAACTATATATGCTATTCTTAAAAATATACAACAGTATTACATTCTGAATTATATGTCAATTATATTTAGCAAGAAACCTTTATAAAATGAATTTCTAGAATTAATTTGAAGATATAGAGCATAACTTCCAAATTCATTCTTTCTATTTCATGGTCCTTAGATGTCAACAATTGTTTGGAAGTAATTACTTCTTAAGAAGAATCTAAGTCTTCAGCATATTGATGCTACTTAAATGGCACACTCTGGCAGCATGTTTTCTGGAATTTATTTGATGTGTTATTGATTTTCCTCATATTTAACACAATTGTAAATCAATTCCCAATTCTCACTATTTTTCTTAAGAGTGTAATATAGTAGGACCACCACGGTGAACTTTCCATGATGATAAATCTGCTATAAATCTTAGAATGAAGAGTTTAGCATAGAAAACTGTTAGATAAAGAATATATCATGCAGGGATACAAAGAAATTATATATGGGTTTTTAATACAACAGATTAGTTCAATAATATTTTACTGAATAAGGAATTTTTAAGTATTTTGTAAAGAAAAATTAATACACACCATATATAGTTGAAATCCTTCCATGGTCGCCTGGGAAGAAAAAATATTAATTTTTTAAATTCTGCTAATGCCGATAATTCAAAATTACTTAAACTGGGTGAAGCGGTGGAATAAATGCAAAGAGGAAAAAAATTTAGACTATAAACAATAATGGACAATTCAACATTCTGCAAATATAGTTTTGTCTGTCAATGCATTCGAATTTCAAAATAACTCATAAGAATTTTCTTAAAATTCTTAATTTTTTGTTTAATGAAGAGTCAATTTTTGTAGAAAGAAATATATCCAAATAATTTGCCTTAATGCACATATATAACCCTAACCCTTAAAATTAAGAAAAAAAAATTAATATTATAATTAATAATAATATTTTAATCTTTAATCCTTAAATTTTATTAGTTTAATTTTTTTTTTTTAAATTTTAGGAAATATTTTTTTAATATTTAAAATGCTGAATTAGTTTATTAAAAAAGAAACAATTATACTAAAGAGCAAAAAAAATTAAGAATAATACTTTTCTATCACATAGTGATGTACTAAACAATCTTCATTATTTCACAGGTTTCTTTAAAGGAACAATAAAACAAAATAATTTTATTTTACCTAGAAGATGTCCTCAGACGATAGAACATATAGTAGATTAGCAAAATAAAAAAGATCACCATTATTAAAACAAATCAGATACAGGATAATTTTTTATTATACTGATGCTTATTTTTATTAAATAAATAAATATAATCATTTATTTCAAATGTCAAATTGAGTTAGATGCAAAAATTCACATTTTTTATTGCAATGATCCAATGCTTAGATTATTTTTAAAAATTTGTAAATTTATTTAGTTTTTGTAGATCTAACAAACAGAGCATTCACAAAGTATTAATATTATTACTAAAAATTCACCCTAGATATTTAAATTGCTACTTATAACTTTTTTGAAAACATTAAATCCAAAAATTTAAAAATAGGAATTGCTTGAAAACACTCTAAATAAAGAATAAATAATTTTACTCTTTCTCATTCTTCTCAATTTTGTAAAATAGGAAGTAAAGATTTTCAAAATTAGAATATTATTTACCATTTCCCTGGTATTTCCTTTCTGAATGTATTCACTCATTATTTTGAAAATTTTATAAAAATCATCTAAACAATACAATACTTACTAACAGTCTGTGACTCTGTTGTATTACGTCTCCGTCTGTAAAAATAATGAAACATTACATACAATTCCCATAAAAAATTGAGATTGCTGCAATAAATAATCATAATATACATTACATCTTGAAATGAACAATTAAAGAAAAAAGAAATTTATTTCATAAATTATGTATGTCATAACATTTCTTTAAATTTTATATATTCATGATTATATATAAAATAATTTAAGCATTCAAAATATTTGTATATGAAAAACATAATCAAATGGCACAAAATATAGAAATATAAGATTTTTCATATAGTGAATGTAAATAAATGAGATTAAAATATCAAGGTTTTAAAAAATGTTTTATTCTATTGGAAATATAAAAGTTGCAAACACTTAAGTTACAAAAAGTGAATTGTAAACTCTGTTTAGTTTTATTACCATCCTTTTTCTTCACCTAAATAAAAAAATCTAAATCTGTATTTAAGCAGATTATTATACTCAATTATAAGAAAATACAAGACATGACTAATTTTTACATTTATTGTAAAAAAAGATATCCTACAATACATTGCAGAAGCTATTTGTATGTTGTTTTCAGATAAACTAAATAAACAACATTTTGTTAGATATAAAAAGGAAACACAGAAGATATGATTATTTAAATAAACTTACTTCACAAAAGGAAACAACAAACAATGAAAGAAAAAATATATATAAGCACATAAAATCCAAATGCTCCAAACACAGCTTGATAGTATTCTTTATCTAAATTATGAGGAAAAATATCTATAAATATATATGAATATTATTTGATATTGTAGTTCAATAAAATATAAAAGTTAAATCATTATAAAGATTTTTTTAATATTTAGATTTTAAAATATGCTTTTATTAGTGATATATAAAGATTTCAATTTTTCTTGACACAAATAAAAAGATTTAAATTTAAGTGCAAAGAAAATCCACATTTTGTAGGTTAATCATATGAAATCCTGTTTCTTCAAAAAGAATCCTATTATAACTAAATATCTCTGAAAGAACAGCTAAATGATTGTGATTTCAAAAGAATAATTTTATACAGTCTCTCAATTATCCTATTGTAGAAACAGAAGATTATAAATTTAACTATAAAAAACTATATAATAAAATAGATTATTAATGTAGCTATATAAAATTATACTCAAATAATGAATAATCTGTAACCAGATATCTATATTTTTTCTAATGTAAGAAGCAAAAAATAAATTAGGTTTTTATTTAATATCTGATGAAAGATTACATATTTTACAAACATAAATTTATAAATGTAGGCTATGTAACATATTTCATTTTCTTATTTATTTTATTTTTATTCTCTAAATAAATAATTGACTGTTATTTATAAAATTATTTCCACTAAAATTATTTAAAATGCAAGTAAATGTAACATAACAAAAGCTATATACAGAGTCATTAGTTTGTTTTGCGAAATTTATACAATAAGAACAAAGGCCTTTTATTATATACCAGTGATAGCAGGAACAACTCTAAGAGAGACCTGCTTCTGTCGATTTTCAGGAGCTATAAAAAAAAAAGATATGTTAGTTTAAAAAATTAAATAAAAGAGCATATAATATTGAGTTTAAAACTTCAAATCTTACAAGGAGAGGTTCCTGGAGGAAAGTCTATACAAGAAGCATCTGTAGGTTTCATGAGTAAAACTACATATTGACGTCCCCCTTTGAATGTTTTTTCCTAAAAATAAAATTTTTAGCAAAGTGATTATTAAATGTAGATTAGATAAAAAATAATAAACTTTTATTTTATTAAAAAAAGTAAATACATTATAAAAATAATATAAATCAAACTATATTTTCTTGAACACATTAAAAAAATTAGATAATATGTGGTAAAAACATAATACATAAGTAGTACAAGAATTTTACTCCATATAATTTTACAAGAATTTTTATTCTAAAAAGACGATCATTATTAAATTTTCTTTCAAACATTCTCAAATAACTGTATTTTAATTAATCCACAATTTCTATTTTTAAAAACATTTATTTAAAAAATAATTGAGTCCATCTATAACTGAATTCAAAATATAATATTGTATTTTACTACATAATACAAAGATTTATTAATGCTCTGAAAACTTCTATAGTAATATTTTTAAATGCCATACAATAATCTTTGTAAAATAAGACTAACTTTTCATGTCTTTGAACATTTTTTTTTTCAAAGTGAATATTACTTTAATATTTTTTTGTTCTGTAACATTATTTTTTGTATTGAAATAAACAAGCACCTTCAAAACAATAGCATAAAATGCGGAAGTAACGATACAAAAACGTATTAATATTTTATAAAGAAGTTTACTCAAATAACAGAAAATGCACTTAAAATCTTTTTCATAAACTTACCGTAATTGATATACCAGATTTTTGTAGAAGAGTTTGATAGTATCCTTGAGGTTCAATTAATTCTACCGTATCATGAATAGGACACTGTAATTTAAAAACTCAGCTAATTATTTAAAACAGATTAAAAAAATTTAAAAATTGATTTTCATAAATTTTTATAAAAATTTACAAAAACTACTTTAAATCGTACTTTACTTTAAATACAATACTACTACTACTTTAATACAAAGATGTAAGTACTTTATCAAAGATGTACAAATTTATTAAGAACACTGATTACAGTTTTAATAAGACAAAAAGTCCACTTCCTAAATTTTTATAAAAATTTACAAAAACTACTTTAAATCGTATTTTACTTTAAATACAATACTACTACTACTTTAATACAAAGATGTAAGTACTTTATCAAAGATGTACAAATTTGTTAAGAACACTGATTACAGTTTTAATAAGACAAAAGTCCACTAGAAAAAGTCAGCTATATGACAAATTGACAACATTATCTATCATATATATATATATATATATATCTACATATGTATATTATAAAACTAATTCTTAATTTTCCTTAATCAAACAGTTCTTATTTTTTGATTAACTTATATTTGTATAGAAAAAGTTTGTCCATAGAATGCAGATGTTGACTCAAAAGCGCTTGTACATTTTAATTGAAGTAGTACAGATTTTAATACACTACCTTCATTAAATTCCACAGGATATATTTTTGTGTATGTCAGTGAATTGAAGACAGATTAATCTGAATAAATTTTCTGATAAAATAATAAAAGGATTGCTAAATAAATTGATGGTGTTTTATAATTTAGAAAATTAGAAACATGATCCTTGAAGGGTATAATGAATCTATAAAAAAGTCTCTAAGTAGATATTCCTTTTTTTTATTGACTTCCTTGTAATTAGAAAAATGGATGTAATTCTCTTACAGAATTATATAGTGAGAGAAGCTTTAATTTAGTTATAAATCAACATTACCCACCTAATCTAGCTGTAAATCAAAACAATGAAATATGCTTCTTTAATTTGCAAATTTTAATTTGTTAATAAATACAATATTAATACAAAAATTATCTATATACATTTTTAATTAACTATCTTTGTCTTTGATATATTTATACGGCAATACATATAAAAATTCAATATTTTGTGCTCCATATCTAAAGAATCTCTTCAAAATTTCATTCTCTTTTCTCTCTCTCTGTATATATGTATATATATAGAGAGAGGGGGAGGGATGGAGGGAGAGAAAAATGTTCTACATAGTCATTTTTACAGAGACATTTTTCTACATTGAATTCAAACAGATAAATTTTTATCAAGTTTTTATTTTTAATCAATAATATAATCACCCTATTATCAACAACCTTAATCATCTAGTGTGCAAATTTTCCATACCGGATCGATAAAAATCAATTGGTTTTTGAGCAAAATATCTGGAGATGGTATTTTGGGCATCATCCGAATTTTCAAATTTTTGCCACTTAGAAAATGTTGTAGCGATCGAAATAAATGGAAATCCGATGGCGCAATATCGGGAGAGTACGGCGGGTGAAGCAATGCCAACCCACCCCAATTCATTAATTTTTTCCAGGGTTCCCCTTGCGCAGTGCGGTCTAGCATTATCGTGTTGCAGAATAACACCTTTTCTGCTGACTATCGCTGGGTACTTTTCAATTAAAGATTAATTTACTCTACCCAATTGTTCACAGCAAAGGTCTACATTCACAGTTGTCTAGGTTTCAGCACTTCAAAATGAACGACACAGCGAATAGCCCACCAAACACACAAAAGTCCTTTTTTGGAGTATAAATCTGGCTTATTCGGAGAGAGCCACTGCCTTTTGCGTTTTAGCTTATCACAAAGGATCCATTTTTCATCTCCAGTGATCCAACGATCAAAAAAAAGCTTCTGTATCGTGCCGCTGAAGCAATAAGTTGCATGTGACGGATCGGTTAACTTTGTTTTCTTCGGACAGATTATGCGGGACCCAAACACCTGCTCTGCTTGTTTTACCAATCTGCTGCAAATGTTCTTGCATGGTCGACCAAGGTTGGTTAAAAATGTTTGACCGTTCCTCGATTGTCTGACACAGATTTGCTTCTACTTCCACCCTTAACATGTCCTTGTCTGAAGTTGTTGGTCTTCCTGATCGGTACGAGTTGGAAAGATCGAAATTGCCGGATTTTTGAACTTGGAAAACCACCTTTCGCATTTACGAACGTCTAATGCGTTTGGATAAACATCGCAAATGTTTTTGGTAGCAAACGTTGCGCTACTACTCTTGTGAAGCTAAAAAAAAAAAAAAAAATACAATGCCGGATATGTACCTCTTCTAGTATTTGACCGGCGATTTCACCATAAATTGCAAAAAAAAAAAGAATAATAAATAAATAAAGTTTTATTATTTACGAGTAAACAAGTCACTCTAAATTAAAATGTCTTTGGCGAGTACTTTGAAGTACAGTTTGAGCTGATAAGTGACTAACGAATATTGACATGCGCAAAAACGACGTTAATTTCCGGTCCCCTAATATAAATTAAAAACAAAATAATTGACTAAGAACACAGAATTACCTCAGATTGAGAAATTAAAGATTAGCAGCAATATAGATAAAACAAATAATTATAAAAATTGAAGAACGATTTGCGTTAGCTATTTCCTATTTCATATAACAACATAGGCAGTAAAAAAAAACATGAAAAAACTAATTTTAATGAAAAATAAACTTTATGGAGTTACTACAGAGAAATAATTATTAGTTTACATTTATTTAGTCGTAATTGGAAGTATTTACAGAGAATTTGTAAATGAAAAATATTCAGAAAATATTTTTATCATATGAAATTTTTATAGTTTAACTTAAAGTATCTAGAAGTATTACTTAGAGCTAATGCTTTTTTTATATATTATTATTATTTTTGAATACTTTGTTTGTTTGCTTGCTTGTTGTGTGTGTGTTTATGCATATATATATATATATATATATATATATATATATACAGAAAATGTATCAATTTGAATCTAAGTTAATAATGATTTTATAGGTTAGGTGAATGAAGACCAATATTATAACTAATTATTAAGTAACAAAAGAATTAGTAGAATATTTCACATTAGAAATTTAAAATAATAAAAACATGAATGAATAAATACCTGTATATCCTGAATTGCTAAAAGCATACAACTTTTTTGTTCCGAATTTGCTTCAATTCTAGCTGCGCGTAAACTGTTTTCCATGTTGTATTGCATTATAAATGGCTGAGATGGAGTAATTGTAATATTCACTTCCACATCTTTCCTATTAAGTAATTTTTTAAGAAGTATATTTTTTAATAAGCATCAATTTAATTATTATTATTAATATTATCATACATGCAGGCTCCATCATGGCCTGGTAGGTTAGAGTTTTAATGGGAGTTGGTCATGATTTATTAAAGAATTAACTTATCGATTCAATTCCCATGGATTTAATTACATTCATCTAAATTAATATGTGCATATGCACTTGGATACTTCACTGTCATGAAATTGGCTGAAGGGTTGTTTTTCTGATTTCCCTCATGCATAACACAAAGATGAACCAGTAACCTTCAGATAAATCACAGAAAGACATTTCCCACATTTCCTGACTTATGAGAATAGTGTAATGGGCCTTAAAATGTAGCATATGCAAAACAGAATCTACTTTTTATATATCAGATCAATAGTAAAAGACTGTAGGTAAATACTGGCAGTATATATGCATTTAGTACTTGCTGTTTATTGTTCAAGATAGTGAATTAAAAAATATTGTAAATGATGAAAAAAAAAAAAAAAAGCACATAGCAGAATTAAAAAAAACAATGAGTGCAGATCTTATAGACGATTATAAACTTTGGGCACTGGTTAAAGCCCCTTTCAATTTTTGATATATATATATAAAACAGGGGTGGGTAGAGGTCATGTCAACCGGAGCCTCAGATTCTATATTTCTTTTGGGAGCCCTGCCATATTTTTAATAAAATTAGATACAATAGCCAATATTTATTTAACTTTATTCAAATCAAATATACAATATAAATTTTTAAAAATATAAGCCTAAAATTTCATAAAATAAACACATTTAAAAAATTTAACAAAACACAAGATATTTAGTAATTATAATTTCAGTCAATTTTCTTTTGACACTTTTTTTTTTTTAAAATCTGATGTGTGTCAAGATTGGGAATAGCAATTCTTTAAGAAATTGATTAGTTAATTGCGAGGTATATTTTGACTTGACAAACTTCATAGTTGAGTATAAACATCCACAGGAATATGTTATACCAAAAAAAATGAAAACAGTCTGCAGGTTGTTTTCTTTAAGTTAGGATACTGATTTATATTTGTTTTTATATTTTATTTCTATATTTGTTTACATTTTTACATACATTTTTATTTTATTATTATATTTTGATTTTGGCACCGATTTACAAAACTCAATCAGGGAACAGATTTGTGCTGCATTTGTAATGCCTGTTCCTCCTTCATTTCTAGAACTTTATTTCTCCCGATGCTGTGTAAATTTTAATAAGGCCAAACTAGTTTTGTCTTCTTCTTTTTTTTAATCTAAGGGTACTAGGTATTCTTATACCGTTTTTAACATGTTAAGTTGGTCCTGATGGGGAATTTCCATATTTTTTTAATTGCCTTAATCATGTTTTGTTTAATTTTTCTCTTAACTGGCCAGTTTTCAGAAATAGGAGGAGAAAATTAGTCATTTTCGATCTTTTTCTAGTTTAGATAAAGAGTGGAAGCGATGACAGTATTGTAAATTATCGATTTATATTTATAGTCGTAACGTTAGAAACAAACACGTAAAGTAACTTTTTTTTTTTAAAAGGAATACATTACTATCAATTTTTAGAATATATTAAAAAATTTAATTGTGCAAACTAAAAATTCATAAGAAAGAATTTCTAAAATTCTGACAATATTATGAATTTACTTTTAAATAATAGCTAAATTCAAAATTTTAAAGCAACTTTTCAAAATACAAATTTCGTAAAAAACAAAATAGTAATTTCACAAATATTATTGATATTCCTCGGAGAAAAGTTATTTAAAGCGGAAAAGACTTACAATAAAACAGGAAAATTGGTGAAAAACAGGAATTGTGTACAACAATAAAATTTTTGGCTAAAATGTTATTTATTTAGTTAGTATAACTTACGTAAGCATAAAATCCGTTTCATTTGAAAGCCGAAAGTCAAAATCAATATATCTTTGACTACTTGTTGATATTTCAATAGAAATATTCTGCAAACTAGCTTTCAGATTCTTGTCGTTGTAATTAGCTAAAGGGCACAACGTTCGACAAGCATTATCATAAGGCCTAAAAGGGGAAAAAAATTACATCAAATACAAAAAAATATTTGCAACAAACAGTTACAAAAATACATTTAAATATTTTTCTAGCGTTGGAATAAATATATTAAATTTAATTTTTAATATAAAATTAGCTAAATGACCAATGTTTACGAACGTTTTCAGAACATGTCGCAAAATTATCTATTTTTAGTAGTAGTAGATTAGGCGTGTAAAATTTTTTTTTCCCACGGATTTTTTTTTTCCCCGTAAATCTGTGAAAACCTTCTACAGAAATCTGTGAATACAAAGCATTATTTTGTATTTAAAAATAATAACTCACTAGAGAAAAAAATGAATAGAATGCATTCAATATGGAATCAATTATTGCAATACTGGAGTTGTACAAAATTATTGTCTGTCCAAAAGGAAGAACAAGAAACAGTTGTCTCTTTTCAGGGAATGTAATTTTATCTACATGCAATGACTTCTTGATACCTTCGATACCTTCAATGATACCTTCTCTCCATATGTAATACAATATGATCAAACCGTTTCTGAAGTAAGAGTGCCGATTCTGCATTGAAATCAGTTTCAGTTTCTGTATGTTCCTTAGCGAATATGGTAGTGCAGAAAGCCTTCCCCCAACGTGTCGAAGGCACCTTCCCCAACATGTCGAAGGCACCTTATACAGGTTCTATGGGATTTAACTATGGAAAGAACGCTAGTCGATCACTTCGAGTGATATCCTTATTTTTGTGCAGTTCCCCCATAACACGAGCTCAATGTTGCCTGGCGTTATCGTCCACTAAAACGAAATTTGAATCAATGGTAGCTCGAAACAGAAGTACACGAGGAAGGATTCCTTATTGTCTATAGCGATCCCCATTAGTGATATGGCCATTGAAAATGTAGAGTTTAGTAATTTAGTATAAGACTTTTCCAAACGAGCACATGAACACTATCATAATGTCTCTTTCCCTGGAGATATGTCCAGGTTTGAATGCGAGAGTTCTAAGCGGCACACACACAAAACTGATTTTCTAAAATTTGGGCAAAAAACGAAATCGTTGTTTCGCTTGTCCGGGCGTTATTCAGCTTGAAATCGGTTTGCGACCCACATCAAAGGATTATTACTTGCTGAATGATGGGTGGTAATTCGCCCACAGAGGGATATAACGGGTCTTATTTTTTAAATTGAAACTGATCACAGGAAGAGATGTACACTCAGTAAAATGATTCAAATGTAGACGCCACTTTATGAATTAACTGCTGATAAGAACGTCCAGTCTTTTTGCTCTTTTACACTAGCCGAAGAGGCATCATCAATGGATGACAATCAATGGAATGCAGTGTTCAGAACGATAGATGCAAAAACCACCTTTATAAAGAGATAGCTAAATAGTAAACCATTACATTTGACGTCATGCTGCCATTTGCAGCTGTTATGTAATATTATTCGTTGTTGTATACCAGTCTCTTTTCACCTGTAGGACAATATACCGAAAATTCATTAGCATTGTTTTCCATGGACGATCACCATCAAACTTTTTCTTAGCTGTATCTGTATTTTGGAAAGCTTTCCAAGAACATAAATTGACATCATAACTGATACCAATTCTTGAGCTATTCATACTGCGCCCTTTCTCAAGATTACAAATTATTTTACTATGTGTAATTTTATTTAGGTGATTTCGTTTAGCTAAATTACACGTGCAACTCACTTGAATTTGCAACAAACTTCTTTAATATAGCCTTGTACTCTTAACTCATTTTCATGCGCAGGATCGCCGACTAAATTACATGCTCTCAGGTACGCTGATGTATTGGGTGTCCATTATACTAAAAACTACATGTTCTTTTCTCTAATTTCATTATTGTTCGCTTCAAAATTGCCTCCGTGCTCAAGCGTTGCACGTTAGTGAAAATATATGCCGTGACAGCTGACAAAGCGTAAATATACTAAAATAGTTGCAGCAAAAATAGATAAATTTATTATCACATAACAGAAAACAACCAAAAAAAATTGTTTCAAATAATAAAAATATTAATAGTTGTTGTTGCTTATTTTACTATAATGAAAAAAGTGAGGGTGAAAATTAAATCATACATTACTGAATCGAATTTTAACTCCGATATTTAAAGTAAAATGGCATTTATTTATTTATAGCCTTCATAGAAAACAACTTCATCTGAATACTAGCTATAGATAAAAATGTATGCATGAAAAAATTATAAAACATTTATAGCTATATTTTTTTCTCATATTTCATCAAATTTGTTTGAAAATGTATCAATGGATTACTAAATTATACATTTGGATAGTAACTAATGCTTCATAAAAGTTGTAAAATAATGGATGAACTGCAGAAATTAGATTGATAGAATGAGTGGAATAAATTATTTTGTGTACTTAAAAGTTTTATGATGTTAAAAAGATAAATACAGAATATTAATGCAGAAAAATAATCGTAAGAACGCTTAAGAAATAAATATTATTTGAACATTAATATTGTAAATTTGATCAAAATGTTTAAACAGCTTCCATGGAGATAGTTTAAATTACAAATTATTATTATGCAAACATATTCAGCTGTAAAAAATATTAATACCAAGCGCTTTAGCGTCAGCGAATAAAATATTACATGATATTATGTATGCAATAAAATTACATTTATTTTTAATAACACACTAAAAAATGTTTGTGATAAATCCAATGATCATTTTGAGTCAAGATTTTCAAAACACTATGATCTAAATTGGAACATAAAAACAAAAGATAACAACCTTAACTTAAAGCATTACAAAATTCATTAAATTTACTATTGGTTTACAGCATCTCAAAATATTTAGTCTGTCACACTAGAATTAGAAATACTTTCGTATGCAATTCATATTAATCAAATTGCTTATAGATAATCAAAACATCGCATATTATTTAACTCAAAATATTTTTCAGTTCAAGTAACAAGAAGCAGCTGTCGCAGCAGATGATGTAGAACAGTATGTGCAGCTGCGATTCGTCGTTCTGTATTCTTAGTATATTCTTTATACTATATGAAGGATAAATAGCTATTGTGTGTGCAGTACTTTTACACTTCACAGCATTTTTTCTATCAATTCAAAAATTTAAATATCTTTGAAAGTAAGATAATTTAAAACAAACTTTTATGTTATTATTTTTTAATATTATAAGTTTGAAAATTATATTAAGTTGTGTTATTATTATTTAACTCAAAATAGCCCTGCTGATATAAATTTTTAAAAAATTCAAAATTATGTTAAACGAAACGTGTTTTGATTGAAAGTATATTTATTTTTAGTATTAAAATTTTTAATATTTTTTTGACATAATTTTCTAAACGTAAAATTAATTATTGTTCAGTTTTTTTTTTTTATTTACATTGTTTATTCTTTATTGTTATTTTTGAAGAACTAATTAAATATTTTCTGCACATCTCCATATCAACAAAAAACTGCAAATCTTCGATTTTATAATCTATAAGAAAATACAAGAAAATACTACAAAAATTAGCCTGCATACAGAAATCAAATTATTTTTGCATATACCAACAAGAAAAAAAAAATCTATTTTGATTGATAGATGCAATATTTTTCTTCTCACCTGTGTGAACTTATAATTCCTTAGTATTGTAATTGTAACTGCAATTGCAGATACAAAAAAAAAAAAAAAAAATAATTAGTTTATTTTTAAATAAACAGATCATTATGCGTAAAAATTCAATACCAGAGGGGGGAAATCCATATAATCTCGTAAAAGATTATGCTGTTGCCTCGTAAGAGATGAGGCTTTGATTTATTGTTTATTATTTAATTTTTACAGAGATATACATATCCTAAATAAATACACAAATGTTCTAAAGGATGTTTATGTGCTTATGCATCATAAACCCAATAACAAGAACAATATTATATTTCCAAATTTCAGATACGAAATGTTATTGTAAACATTATTCAGCTGTTTCGATTCCCATTTGTTTAAGTTAGATAACATACTTGTCTTTTAGATATTCAATTTCTTTTTATTTGAGCTCTTAGATAAACTGCTCTATATTAGGATAGCATTTTTTTTTCAACATAAATCATGTCTTTTATTATTATTATTATTATTATTATTATTATTCGTGAATTACAACATAGCATTAAATATTTAATTCTCCCTTTTCCCTGAAACAGAAGATAACGAAAATGAAAAATGAGACTTTACTAATGGTGATAAAATTCTACATAGCAAAACAGCTAGAAATTATAAAAAGTAATAGGGCTATTGAAATGCAGGTCGAATTTGAATTGAGTTTATGAAATTATACAATAAGCCAAAAAAAAATTTATTATAAAAATATCATTTTCTCTATCTAACTATGGAAAATATATAAAAATAATTGAATATTACCTAACTTGAGGAAACGTCACAGGTAACTGAAAAGACATCACATTTAAGCTCTCTCGGATCACAATAAACATAGGAGAACTGGCAGTAGCTCCTGTACTTCGGACACACATCCTTGCTGCCCAGTCCTTTAGAAAAGAAAATGAAATGTTTAGAATATAGATTTATCACTCATATTTTAACAATAAATATGATCAAAATTAAGAGCAGGTCACAGTTAGTGAAATAGGAGCTCTCAAATATATTCATACCTAAAAAGTGACAAGAAATAAAGTCTTATCGCATTTGTTTAGTCTTCAAGTTTTTGAATTATATAATTCATATTAATATTGATTCATACCGCTCATTTTATTCAATTTTCAAAGTATTAACAAATTTACAGAATTCCAACTGAGTATAACACATTTTAACATCAATTTATAATCCTCATTTACATAATTTTTAATTTCGGAATAATATTTTCAGTTAAAAATCAATTTCATAATCTTAAACGCTTATAAAAATTATTAAACGCTTATGAAAATTATTATTCTACTAGGATTGTTCCAGAATGAATGGGTGAAAAGCTATTAGAATAAGTGTTATCACTTTTGTGGTCCAGATACAGTAAAGTCATTTTAGAATACATAGTTTAATGCCAACTTAATTTAATCATACTTTATATCTCTTGTCATCTTTACTATAGAAATTGGTTCACCAAAATCAAATGACATTTTAAAGTTTTAAATATAGCTGCAATAATTAATAAACATATTCATTCTGATTAAAAATTTCTAACAACAAACCTTTTCTAAAAAAATATTTTTTTATTAAAAAGTTTTTAAGACAAGAAACTAAATCAAAATAAACGTATTTAATTATTTATTTATTATATTGAATTAGAAAATTTAATCTTCACAGATAAAACAAATTTGATGCAATTGTATATATAAAATATAATACAAAAATGTAACATTTCTCTTGGTAAGTCCCCCAGTAAATTTATTCTATGTTACAATTAAAATTAATACAGTTGATTTTATGGTATTTATGTACATAACTTAACCCAAACATTAAGAAGTGTTAACTAAGGTGGAATTTATATTAACATTAACAGTTAACACCATTAACGAAAAAAAATAAGAAGTGTTAACTAAGGCGGAATTTATATTAACATTAACAGTTAACACCATTAACGAAAAAACTTTCCATCTCAAGTGCAGTGTACCAACAACAGAGATAACGTTTCAAATACAAGGTTACGAGAAATTCTAACGATTGTTTGCTTTATTGTTAGAATTTGAAGAGGCAATCCCTTTTTTTTAACTGAATTCGACCTTGCAATTCGTAGAACAGATAAGAAATCATTTAAAAATGGTGACTTCTTACGTAAAATTAGCTATGATTAATCATTTAAAAGGGATCCTGCTGAATTTTCCAATTTAGTATCTTGAATGAAATTGATTATTCACACAATACAAAGAATAGCTATAGAGAGGATGGAAGTTGTATGTTTGAAATACTTATGCATAGAATTTATAACGTATTAATTTTAAATATAGGTATCACTCTATTCCATATTTTCAATTAATAAAAATATAAATGCTTAACTAATAAAAATTATTTAAAAAATCAAGACAATAAAACTGAATATAAAACACAATTTTTGAAATTTCGAGAAAGAATTTATTAAAAATATTTTGCGTATCTTGGAAATTATCATTAAATAAACTAACTCTCCGGCACTACAGTCCATGCTGGATCGTGGCAGTCTGTCTACTGGCAGTTTCCGAAACAGGAGACGTTTTCTTTTTACGGAGTAGGGTTGTCAGCCCAACGCTCTACAGTAATATTAGACCGGGACCTACTGTTTAAAGTAGATTCCGAACCACAACAAACATCCACTCGGCCATCAGGCCCCAATTATCATTAAATACTCAAATACATTTTTATACCCAGTAATGAATTAAAAAGATTCACATAAGTAAAACTAATTGGACAGTATATATATAATAAATTAATATGTAATTCTATGTATATAAGTGTTGTTTAAATACATTATTAATGACTAAAACTAATTGGGTATATATATATATAATAAATTAAAATTATGATCTTCAGCTGAAAATCACTGTAAAAAAAAGATCTTCAGCTGAAAACTATACATATATTTTTTCTGAGCAATTTTCAAACGAAAGTTGGAGCGAAGGTGAACAAACGTCTTCAAGAAGAAAATAGTTTTCCTATTTTTGCTGGAATCTTTAATTTTCAAGTTGAACATGAATCGCCAGCAAATAAAATGAGTAAAAGTCAACTTTCATAAATAATTTTTTACTTATGTTGAAGAGCAATTCCTTTACTAGTATTGATTTAGGGGTCGATATTCAACAAGAAAGGAATGTCTCCTTGAACTTTTCGCGGAGACTGGTCTCTTTTCAGGAAAAGCAATTCCAGGAAACCTCAACTCAGTTTTATAATTTAATTAATCGCCAAAACAAAAATCAAACTGCTTATGTTAAATAAGGTTAGTTATGACATTTCTATTGCTAAATTTTTTTAAAAAATTAATTCATATGTTGCTCCGATGGTGTCTTACCTATTTAATTCATTTGATTTCTAAAAGAAATATATATATCAACAATAAAATAAAAGGGAACGTAAAAATTAACGATTATTATACACACTTTTTTTAATACTGCATTTAATTATTAGAAAAGGCTATTTTTACATTTTAGATTTCCAATTCTCTATATTCAGTTTTAATTTTTTGAAAAGCATTCGTTACAAATATTTCTCTAAAATTCCAAATAAATGGTTTTAACTGACGGGGCTGTCTATGTCGAAGAAAACTTTATATTATTTTTCAATAAATTTGTTTCCTTTAAAAATATATTTAATTTTAATTACTCAAAATTGAGATTATTCTTCAAACGTAAAATTTTGTTTTGATTTAAGCATTAAAAAACCCTTCAGGTATTTTATTCTTATATAACAATAATATATAAAATAAATAAATGATTGTGTTAAATAATCTAAAGGGATGTCGTTCAAAATATGATAAGAAAACTCAAGTTACTAGAAGCATGTTCAAAGGTTATAATAGCTTCAAAATGTTTCCTTTTTATCAAATTTACACCTCTGTTCTTGGCAATCTAAATGATAGCATTATCACAAAGGTATTTCAATATCTTAAAGTATCTCAAACATCAATCATTATCTTTTTGTTTGTATTAGTTTTTTAAGAGCCGATCTAACGTGTACCGAAAATAATTTAATTTATATAGAAGCTGTGAAATTAAAGTATAATAAATTAAAGAAATTTATTTCATACTTTTATTTGGATTTTAAAATATTTGACGTTTTTTTTTTTAACTATGTACTTCAGCAAATCAGTACCGAAGTTGTAAATTGATCAATCACTCCCAAGATAAAGTAATTTTTAAAAGGTTTTACTTGCTGAACATTTAAGTAAAAATATTTTATGTAATAAATTGTTAAAATAAATATTAAAAAATATGTAATATTGTAACCATGCTTCCTCCTATACACTGGCAAGAGCTCCATCCCTGTGGCGTTCAGGAGAAATGGTCAGTTGGCCTACAGATTCTCACCCAGAGAGGAAGTATCTTTCGCGCACCATGCGCATACCCGAGTATCAGATTTTCGGCTTAGAAGTGGTATCCTTCCACGAATCTATAATTATATGTCTTTAAATGTGTTAAACATTGTCTATCACTAATTGTATGAGTGTGGTGTTTATGCGTGTATAAATAAAGCTGTGTGCCTCAATTTATAGCAACCCAACCATACCCGGCTACAATCTGGTTGCCCAACACACACACTACAATATTATATTATGCTTTATATTCTTAGAGAAAAACTTTATATTAAAAATAAAACTCTATGTAAGCACAGTTGCCTATGCACTTCATGTTATATTCTTTTTAGTTAACCGACTTAATACAGTGGTGGTCAAACTGTAAGGTGTGACCTCCAAAGATTAAAAGGACGAGAACAAATTGAAAAAAAGGCAAGGTATATTTCTGAAATTAAATTACGTAAAATCAATCAGAAATCAACAAAAAATAAGAAATACGAGTGAACTTTGTGGTGTGAGGTATTTAATTACCGAAATTTCGAAATTATTAATAATTACTCTTTTCCCCGATTACAAAATTGCAAAAGTTAAAATACAACGTTGATTCATTAGTAGTAACATTATCTTTCTGACAGAATGCACACACGGAAAAGTTTTTAAAGAAAGAAAGTTTTAAAAAAATTAGCTTATTGATCTCCATTTACTTAATACTTCACAAAATTTTTTTTTTAATAGAGTTTAGTGTACTTATTTGTAAAGATGCTTACTTAAAAAACATTCAAGGTTTCGGTTTTTTCGTTAGAATCAAAAATAACTTTAGTTAACAACAGGTATAATTTCAAAGTATCCTTTAAGAATGTTTCTTTTCGTATTGAAAATATTATTCTAGTAAAATCTCAAGTTCTTGGAAGTATCTCTTGCATTCTTTTTCCCGAATGAATGTACAGAAGTTCCACACAGTTAGACCACAGCTCTTTGAAATCATGATGATCGTCGCCAAACTTGTTTGCACCTTTTTCTTAATTATTATTATTATTTCCTTTAATAAGTGAGTATCATTAAGAAGTGGATTTTTAACTAGGGATTCTTGAGCTTGGTTCAAGAGGTTTGTGAGTTGAATAAGAAAACATCATTACCATAATTTTTAACTAAAACTAACATTTCTCATATGAACACATTAAACAAATGATAATAGTATTAGTAACTACTACTACTAGTAATAGTATTATTTAAGTCTGGTAGTATCCGTGAAATAATGGATTGTTTTCTATCATATAAAAATTTCGTACAAGATAAACAATATTACTATTTGTAGGTTTTCAATAAAATCATTTAAATTATCCTACACTTTATAATGTATTTTATTATTTTTAATGTAATATTATAACATCATAATTTTGGTGGTTTTAATATAACTGAATTGCTCTTATTAATTATTTTATTTTATTTTATTTATTTTATTTTTATTATTATTTTTTATATTTGTGTTTATTCATTTTTACGCGTTTTAAATATATTATTTTGAGAAGGGGTTCCCTGATTTTCATTTTACTGGTAAAAAGGGGTTCATGAAACAAAATCAGGTTCGAATCCTGGCGGTGACATGGATGTTTGTTAGTTCTGAATCCACGTTAAGCTGTAGGTCCCGGTCTAATTAGCTTTAACTGTGCACAAAATGACCGTAGAGCGATAAACCAAACCAATGATAAAACCAAAAAAGGTTAAGAACCTCTGTTCTATGTTGAATAATGCCAAGTATTAGCCATTACATTGACTGATGTTAAGCTGGTGTTTATAAAACCAATCAGAAAAATAGCAACTTATATCAATCATAAAAGATATGTTTTAACAAAGACTTGACAACGAAATTAAAATTATTACATTATTGCGGAAGGAGACTTTTTTTTTTTTTTAAATGTACGACACAGTCAATTATCTCTGTGAGATACGACAATAGACAGTCCGAAAATGTTTGAAACATATGAAGAATTCTATTTTATAATCAAAACAGTATTACTGTGAATTGAACTTTACAATTTCCGGCTAAAAACGTTTCGTTACATTTTGAAAACTATATTTTATTTTGAAGTTCAATTTAAAAAAATAAATAGACTCTAATTAAACTTTACGTACCTCAGAATTTTGTCTTAAATCACAACTTTATTTCTTATCTTATGTATATGGTAAAATTTAAACTTTCAAACTTATAGTTGTAGACATGAACATTTTGCAGTAATTTTTAATTGGCTATTCAAATTCAAAATCAAATGGATTATTTATGAATCCCACTTTTAAACGTCTTGAATTTAAATAAGTAGTACGATAAGTAATAATAATAGTACTATAAGTAATACTAAGTGCCTCTAGATATTTAATATACAGATAAATACGCAAGTTAATATGTTCAAATGCGCATATATTTATTTTTGTTTTACCTAATGGAAAAAAAAAAATTTATTTTTCAAAGTACTTTAGAGTTTGAATAAACAATATTGATAAGTGAAGCATTATTCATGGTATATTATACTATCTACCCTACCTATATAAATATGCATATAAAATTTAGTTATATAATTAAATAAATAAATATATTAACAAACTTTGTAAGAATTTCACAGTAAAAAAGTTTTCATTTAAATTTACTATGTTGAAAATATAAGACCAATAAATAACCTAATTTTCTTATAAAAAGAATATATACCAACAGAAAATTTTAATAAAATCAAATTTTTGCAGAATACAGAAAAAATTATCGAAGGAATGTCAGCATATTGGGTGATAACATAACAAGAACAACGACTGATTAATAATTCAAGGAAAATGCACTAATATCTCTCATTTTATTTATCAGTTTAACATTGATAACGCCTAAAAATTATTGTTAAAAAACATTAATTTTATTGTTTTGCAACTTCATAACGAAAACTGAATTGATTTGATATGTCATACCCTTCTTTGTTAATTAAAAAAAAAAAAATAGATAAATTTATGTGATATTAAGATTTATCTGAAACAATTAAGTACTTTTTTTTTAACAAAAAGTTACGTACATGTGATTAGAAAGCTACGATTAAAGCTATCTAAAAATAATATAAATACAAAAATAAATCAAAAGATACCTTCCAAAGTAACATAAATAAATCGTAAATAAAGAAATATTTCCTTTCATATCTTAAGAAAATAAATGTTGCTACCTTTAAAAACTATTATAATTAAAATATTATTAATTTCAAAAATTTTGATCAGCAATTAATTTTAAATTTATACGAAAAAGTCGATTCTTTATTAGCGCTTCTTAATAATTGATGTATCGTTAACTTTAATTAGCAAATTAAAAAAAAAAAAAAATCTCAGCAGGTCTGCTATTAAAAATTATAAAAAAAAAAGAATTATATTCTAACAAATTAATAACTATTCTGGCAGATTATAACTATTATCAGTTAACTCATTTAAAATACTGATACCCTCTTTATATGATATTTAAGCTATGACTTGACTAAAATATATTTTGAGATTTGAGATAAAATATTTTATATTTTATATATTTTTAATATTTTATTTAAGTATTTTGAGATAAAATACATTTTATTAACTTATAAGATCTTGCACAGATGATTTATTTTAATAATCATTATTTTGCAGTTGTTGGAGTAAAATTGTACTTTTCATTCAAACAAGACCCATTAAAACAAACTGTTCAGCCAATACGAAAACGATTGCAGTAATAAAATGATTGATGTTTATTTATAGATTCGTTTCACAGTTGTAAATTCCTGAATTTAAGAAAGTTAATTCTAAAATATTTTACGGCATACTATATGATTTCCATTCATGTTATTTATACAAAACTGCTAATGCTCTACGAAAATGAAAAAGAACAACTCGTTATTATCGCGATGGATTAAATTAATAACTAACATATGATAAAATAAAAAGAAAACATAATTTCTTATGAATACTATTTGATAATAATCAACGTCATTAGATTTCATCAGACTTTGCTAGTTCCGATACCACAGCAAATAATAATAATAATAATAAATAAATAACACTTCCGTTTCCTTGGAAGATAAACATTGAAAGCTTTCATTTTCCATTTAGTATTTCCATTTAAGGAGCAGTATTTGCTACAGTGAATGACACTAATACTGAAGTTCCTATGAATGATGATGGTGAATTATGCTTTAGTGCGAAAAATATTTTCATTCACTGACAATTTTCTAGAAGTATTAAGATAAATTATTCTTAAAAATTAATCATCCTATTTAATTAAGTGTTACCATGAATGTTACTAGTAGTTTCATTAATAAACAAATTTTGTGCGCTACTAAGAGGCAATTATTTTTTTTTTAAGTTAATGTTTTGTTTAATCAAGTTTTAAGGAATGTAATATCACGAATACTTTTTTTTTATTTCACATTGGATCATAAAACTACATTCTTCATTTGAGATAGCACTACATTAATGTCATTCGAAACAAAATTTTTCATTTCACTATTTTATATTTTAACTGTTTTAAGCAGAGAGTTAATAAGGGCAAATTTGTCAGGTTAAAAAAATCACGATAACTCTTTGTATATAGAAAAAAACGATATCTATATCCTATCACACTAGAGAGATATTGGAAACCGCAAAATGGGACGTAGATAAAACAACTGCGGTTCAAAATTTCCTGTTCTTAATGTGAATTCATAGTTGTCCATACATAAACAATCTATCTTGAGTCTTTATATGAATGTTTTTGTTTTTTTTCTTGTTAAGTGATAATATTTAAAATTATTTGACGAGCCTGTGGGAAAAAGGGAGGGAAAAATCTTTTAGGTAAAGAATTTTTTTTTTAAATTGTATATTAGAAATTGATTTGCAGGCAAAGTCTTAAAGTTTATTCTATTAATATTACAATTAATCTCCAGCGTATAATGTGTTAATCCTCTACTGCATAATGAGTAGCAGAAAATCCAAATCAGATGCCATCTAAAAATGATAAAATTCTATCCGGCGGAACATCTGGATAGCAATCCTTCTAATCCCAAAACTCTAGATCATCTTCAGCTTGTTGTTCAATCGCAAGATCCTAGGACATGTCAAGAAGAAATTATGTCAAGAACATCATTTTTCTTACGTTGTCAAATGAAATCATCTGATCGAAATCTTTGTTAAAAATATTTAGCCTATACAATATGTTCGTGAATTCTCGAACGTGATAGCCCTCATTCATCCTTTATTTCACAATATGCCTACTGAGATCCAAATCAAATTTCAAAGAGGACTTTTGGCTGCTGAATATTTTTTTTTAATATTTGTTCATATCTCTGGAAAATAGTTTCGTGCACACCATTTTTTTTTTTTTTTTTTTCCAGAAGAAAAAGAAAAGAGGTGCAGTGAAGCGTTAATAAATAAGGCGAGAACAATCAAGTGGAATAACAGCTCGTTTCAGACAGTTTAACTTTAATTCGACCATAGTTCCACTTCAACTTACTGAACTAACTCTACAACAATCGTTAGTGTAATGTACTTGAATTAAACAAAAAGTGATTTCCATAACTAAAATTAGCAAACAGAAAAAAAGTTCACTACATTCACATCTGTCTGCAGGTCAAGGTAGCGATCGATCGTTGCGTGTTTAGACTAACAATGAATGAAAACAAACAACAGTAGACTTAAAAGTACTCAACTATAAATCAAAATTAATACTAACATAACCAGCTGAATTCTTTAAGGACCAAACGCTTGTCAACTTGAATAAAATTTAATTTTTGCACTTAGTCTAATTAATGAAACAAAAGTGAAAATGGGAAAAAATATTATCAGCATAAACTGCAACTATCCGATGCATTAAATTTTTTAAATCTATGCTATGTAAAGGTAAGTTACAGTTTCTTCATGTAATTTGGTAAAATAAAAACAAAACTTCATAAACTATTTCGGATGGTACTGGCTTCTATGACGACAACGAAAAAGTAAAGAAACAATCGGCAAAAGTGTCTTTAAAGAATGACTAATCGTCGTAAAAAATTATCATGAGAGACGATATATATATATATATATATATATATTCTTAATCAGGGAGCTTATTTATACCACGCAGTAAAATATATTTGAAAAGTTTAATGCAGAAAAAAATATAAATAAATAAATAATCTAATGTCGCGTAATGAGTAAAATGCTTAACAATAAATTTATAATTTAAAAATAAGTTATTTAATCCACTTGGTAAATTTAGTAATAATAAAATCCATAAAAAATAGGGCTAAACAAATGAATATGAAGGTTGAAAGAGCGTATCCATAAAATCGAAAAACTACAGATTATTTTAAAGCAAGACAAGAAGGTACTTAAAAAAATAAAGCTTTTTTTTTTTCCCACAAGAGAATAATTTTTTTTTTTTAATTTATTTATTTACTTACTTCTTATTTTGAACACCTTTCTGCATGCTATTTTTACTACGCCTCAAACAGTTTGAACAATAGAAAATCGGGCAATGTTCCAAGTTCAGTATATATTTGTAATTGCCAGTTAAGCTGGTATTATTAATGTGTGTATTAATATAAATTATAGGACACATTCCTATGATATTTGGCTAGTTTATTTTAGTATTGTATCAAGAGTGAGCTTAAATAAAAAATATGTTTGATTCTATATACACATGCAATAGTTTTGATAAGCCCCATAATGCAATAGTATTTAAAGCTTAAACTTATAGGCTCGCATTCATACCTTATACTGACTTCGTTTAATGGTAGCATTATTCGTTAATGTTAGCAGCTTCAATACCATTAAACGAAAGATGACATGTCAGCGTTTATTTTGTTTAACGTTCTAAATGGCGAAAAATAAATTATTTATTTATTTTCGTTTTGTTTGAAACAAAATTTATTATTCAAATAAATCGAATATTATTCATTAATTCAGTGATTATCAAATTTTTCACTCATACGCTCTCTTTTCCCTTAATAAAGAAAAAAACTCCCCTTTTTTTTTAAATTCCTTTAACTTATTTTTATCATTAAATATCGTAATAGTTTTTATTAGTAATTCAATTTATGTATTTATTATTATTTTTAATTTATGTATTATTTTTTTCAAGTATTTCAATTAAGTATTCAATTTATTTATATTAACAATAAATCAACAATAAGTTTTTATTTTTAATTTAAAATAAAAGAACTCCTAATAGTAGTCTTTAATAGAAATAGTGGTAATTTTAATCAACAAATATGTGCAATGAATATTACAATAACAAAATTGAAAAATATTAATTTCTTGCTCCAACAACTAATATATTATTATTACAATCAGAAATTTCTCTTTAAAATATTAACAAACATTTGGCCTTGATTATACTCTAGTAGCCAGATAAAATTAAAAAAAAAAAAAACACTTCTGTGTAATTGTTGTGAAAGGAATTGAAATAATATTTTTTAGAATTGAAATCGGTAATCACTTATCAGGCAGAAAGTAATCATTATGAATTTTGAAATTCAAATCAACTTAAGTTTATATTCGGCAAAAAGTACTGCGATATCATTTTCAGTATTTTTTTTTTTTTATGTACTTGCTTAATTTAGTTTTTATCTGTAGAACAGACGGCACGCCTCTTTTCGAGGTTGCATATCATGGTGTGGAAAAACACTGCACAGTAATTTACATCAAGCATAAAACAAAAATTTCAATGCTACTTGATCTTTGAATTGCACTTCGACAAGGTATTTTAAATCCTGTCAAAGTGCACTGAATTAATATTTTAAACCAGTACTGGTATTTTAAACCCTGCGATAAGATTTTTTGTATGAATTGGAAAATTTATTAAAAACTAAATTAGTTATTTTTAAAATTCTTATGTTTTACTATTCGAAACATTAAAATTAAGGTAATAATTATTTTTATTAAAAAAAGATATTAGAGAATAAGTTTTTCTTAAGTAATATACTCGTGTTAAATTTTTATCATTTTTCAAATAAATAAATAAAATATAATTAATCCTTGCATATTAGAAATAATATTTATATTTTTGCAATAAATAATAATGATTGAATTTATTCTTTACCCTAGATAATAATGTTTATATTAAGAGGGTTTTTTTTTTTTTAATGGAATACTAAAGTGCAATTATTTTTTATCAAGAAACACCGAGTTGCATGAATATCAAACATTAGACGATTTTTCTGCTACTTTTTCTAAAAAAATAAATTGAGAATATAAACATTATTATCTAGAGGGAAAAAAATAAATTAAGTCGTTATTATTTATTGGAAAAATAGAAATATTATTTGTAATATGCACGGTTTATTATATTTTATTTATTTTTGAAAATGATAAAAATTTAACACGAGTATGAATATACACTTGATAATCCTATATTTAATTTTAAGGACAGGAACTAATGGTTTATCATTGCAAGTTTATATGTCTGCTCTGAAACATCTAGGTATATAAATATACTTGCAGAGAGGTATGCTGCCACATAAGAAAATACGACTTGCTAATGAAAAGTTAAACACGGTAACTTGACTGACAAAATACAGTTGCTTCAGAAAATAGCTTCCAAACTTCAAGGAAAAACGCTATATTAAGTTTGCTTTTACAAATTGTTCTACTAAAACTGTCATTAAATATTACTTTCATTATGCATTATAGATGAAAATAGCATATTGTTTGCTTATGTTTTTTAATTTAAATCACTATAAAAACTATATTGTTTATTAACATGCTGTTTTTAATACTCCCCCCCCATTTAAAAAATATCTTACAGGAGACTATTTACTAATAGGAACTATTTCAAAATAATATGAAAAAACTAATGGTCTCATAAGGTATGGCACACCAAACACCTCGATATCTTTAAGCGTTTTTCTCAATCCCTTTGTAAAAGTGTACCAGTCTCCTGTATGAAAAGTCATGACCTTGAAGGGGGAATATCCACGACAGAATTCTATAGAATTGCTCCACAAGGGGCTTTTTTTTTTTTTATCCCTTTTTTTTTTTCTCTCTCTCTCTCAACTAGTTCTTTTATGTTTAAATTCCAAAAAGGAACAACTGCTTTATACGTACCGAGAAAGAAAAAAAAAAAGGAATATCAAATTTTCTTTCAACGATGTCCAATGATAACACAATAGATAAAATTGCTGGACTGACTTGCAAACCAGAGAAAAACCTTTTATAATTGGTAAAAAGTGTAATCGATGTTTCTAAAATGGCAACAGGATATTCAGCAGTCATAAAACCCAATAACGGCTGTATGGCGGTATTCTTTTTACCACTGAACGTTGCTGAGATGAATGCTCCAATTACGTTTTTTGCTCATAAAGAAATCATCTACTAAACATCGAACCACATGACCTTGCTTGAAATATTTGAGATTTCAACTTGCTAAAGCATCAAAATTAGCAAACAATGCTTCCTAAAAACTTAGGTTGGTATCCGGTGAAAGCATGGAACAACCGATTAAAAGACCAAATGTAGTTATAAAAGATCTGTTGAATGTCCAAGTAAAAAGGACAAATATATATATATATATATATATATACTTGTAAAAAAGAGCTAAAAATACATATGTATGGAACACATGGCTTGCATCTGCAGAAAATGTGCCAACTAAATGTTAATAATATAATTATTTAATATATATATATATATATATATATATAATTGTATTTTCCTTCCTTTCATTTTATGCACACATTTCATGGCATCAAATAGAAACAAATGCACTTGGGCATGAGATACACTTGCACGCCTATTCTTGTAAATTTTGTCGCACACCCCAATCGACAAGATTTTGATTTGTTCCAGTAATAATTTCCTTGCTATACCTGCATTACAAATGCTCTCTCTCCACGGTAATTTTTAAGAACAGACGGCACTACTATAATTATACAAGGGCATTTTCAAGAACAGACGACATAAGATTGAGATTAAAAAATAGTAGTAATATTTTATCAATCGAATGATAATGGCAATAGCACAATACGCAACCACCAATTTCATTATTACACACCTATATGCTAGAGTATAATAATGGAATTGGAATAATATAATAATGGAGTAATTAACACGAATAATATAATAATGGAATTAAAATATAATTTGACTAGAATATCGAATGTAGCAGCACTATCTTTAGAATATGGAGGCATATCATCGTATTCATGATTCCACACATCAAGAGAAAATTACATCCTTGCTTTTGCTATACAGTAATACAACTTAGGCGAATTCGGAATTACGCGGATCTTGAATTTTTAATCCAGTTTTCTTAAGACTATTTAAAGTTCATAAATTAGACTATTAAAGAATCAGAGATTAAGTAATTTTTTATACACAGGCAGCCTTTTATTATTTCATTAAATTCTCTCTGTCTGTCTTTAATGTTAAATTTTAATTTCAGCAGTAACGTTGATTGAGTTATCATACGCTCTACAGTCATATTAGACCGGGAACTACGGTTTAAAGTGGATTCTTTGGCTTTATTGTCAAATTTTAATTCACAGTTAGTGTGCATGTTTCTTAATTCTCAGCCATTTATTTTTTTTTATCAATAGATTTTTATTAATGTGTTTGTTTTTTCTTAAACTTGGTGGTTTATAAATTTCATCTTTCCTAGCGTGCTTTTTGATTGGAAAAAACCTCAAAGTAAAGAATATTTTCATCTTTTCCCTTTATTGTCAAAAAGAAAAAAAAAAAAATTTTTTTCAGATGTAAATTCTTCCATGGGTTTTAAAAGTGAATAATTTTAGAATTTTCTAAGAAAAAAATGGCCTGTCTTTAAAATAATTGTAGAATAATTCAGAAGGTATAAAATTTTAAAAGTGGAAAATTATTATAGATTTTTTTCTAAACTAGTGCTTTTCTAAGTTCTTGGTTCTCAATGAAACAACATTTATAAACAGAATTGTATTCCGACTCCTTCCTTTCATCGAGCCAGCTATCGTATAATTTCAGAGTATTAACTATATACCTAAGCAATTACTAATTCAACTTTCAGACAACAATTGAATTTCGCATGTTTCACAACGGTAGTTTTACGTCATACTCCGATTGTCACTGTCACAAATGCTGCACTTTTATCATTGAATGTAATACCCCTTTTAAATTATTTGGACTTTACAAGTTGCAATAACTTATTCCTATTCCTATTTCCAATCAAGATTTTTCTGATTTTCCAACTATTGTAGAAAGCTTTTCTGTTAACGCTTTGTAGTTTCAGCAAAAACAAGCTTATCTGAACTGCTCGAATCAATATTTGGAACCTTTATTTTAGAATCAACCTTATCATAAGTTAAATTTGTCTATCTGATATTCAACCTAGAATTTCCTTTTCAATTATGCCTCTTCCTGGTGAACCATCCGGTTGAAATTTTTGGAATTTTTTTATTCGTCGTAAAGCCTGACTTTTCATTTTATTCTTGATTCAATTTACTGATTAATAACTAGTATTTTCTCTTCTACTCTTGATTCCTTTTCAATATCTCACTTCTATTTAACTAATAATTAAAAATAAAATTTTGGTCTCTGAATTGCAGGTATTTATTTTAATTACAAAAAGTTGAAACAAATTTAAAACATACACTCTCAAATTGGTGTCTCGCATATCTTTCAAAATCTCAATTAAATTAGTTAATAAATTACTGCTTCATAAATACAATAAAAAATGTATGTTCTTGCATGGTATTCAAATAGATGAACCCATTGATTAATTAAAATTTTCATCTTTAGCATATTGAAATTCAAATAAGAGATGTTCTCTCAGTTTTGGGAATTTATCAATTAAACATTCACTCTCAAAAAATATTCTAAGAATAAGAATTATTATATTAGACTTCGAGATACTTAAACATGTTAATTGTTTTAACATTTCACAATTGTTTTAACACATAATATGAATATCCTGATAGATCTTTTCAAAACCTGTTGTGTGTGACCAGGGCCGGATTTTCCTATAGGCTAACTAGGCTTCAGCCTATGGCCTCAAGATCAAGAGGGGCCTACATTCAAATTGTTAGCAAAATTACAATGACACTATTCTAAAAAAAAAAGTAAACACTAAAACATTGAATCGAAAATAAGGAGAAATTCTACACATATGACTAATAAACAAACATAAAAATGTATTGGTTAAGATCAATGCGCTCGGCTCATTGGGTCTGTTCGCTTGTATATACTATATTGCACCAAAGTATAGTTCATACGTTCACTGATTGTTATGGCAAATATTGACGTGTCTTATATTACTAAGCTCTGGTTTATTCTTGCATAAATAAAGTGCAGATTAGTGTAGATTGGAACAGACCTATTGATATCCCGACGTTCAGTTATATTCGTATTACTTCGATAATATGAAATATGTGTTAATGTTATTAGAAAAGATTCTTATTTTACGATTGCGTACACGATCATTTGATTCTCGCCTTTTGAGTTCAGTAGGTTCAATACTTCAGTGAAGTGTATATAGACTATTGAAAATGTTTTTTGTGACAATATTTTCATTTCGCGGAATTCTAGGTAAGTTCTTAACTTTTATTTATGCATAATAATTAGTAACTCAAATATTTTGTTCTAGATTATTATCTAAGATTCTAATGAGTAAAAGATTTAAAAGTGGAGCTTGGAAACGCAAGAAAAAGAAGCTACAAGAGTATGTGGCAAAGAAGCTAACACCTGGATCTTGTGATCTAGATTTTGTTTGAATAAAGTTCCATTTTTGGTTTAGTTTAAAATTCATAATAATTCATACTTAAACTTTAAATGCGAATTATTATGAAATAAATTTATCTGAATTAAATTTGCTTTAATCTTCTATGTATTGAATATATTTAATTTAATTTGATAGAAAATAGGATAATTTTTATTTTATATTTTATCTTCGTAGTCAAAGATTTTTATTATTTGAATTTTTGTTTCTTTGTAAATGTTGTGTGTTATATTTGATTAGTAATTGTTACAGGTACTATATAGGATGCTGAGAATGAATGTCCAAATAAGTGTTCTCGACTTTTTTTTTAATTTATTATCCACGCCACATTTTTTATAAAGATTAGTACCCATCGCAACATGTTTCATTTAACATATTGATATATATCACAGTAATGATGTATTTTATTATCTCTTATATAATTTACAAACTTAAAAATGGGAGGTGAAAGGGCCTCATAAGTGGAATAGCCTAGGGCCACTTTTTCATCTAAATCTGGCCCTGTGTGTGACTAATCCTCAGTATCCGGCAGCGCGGGACGGACACCCCAAGAATAGTCTACTCATGCATGGAGGGAAAGAGGGTCAGCTTCTGACTAGACTCCGAATAGCTCAAAAGGAGGGCAGTGCTTTCCGGGAGGATTTTTTAGGGGAAACTAACCCGCATTTGCGTACTGTATGGGAGAAAATACTCTTACTGTATACTCTTTGTCATAATTTTTAACCAATTCCTTTTAAAATTGAGCAAATTAATAAGTTTAAATCTGTGCAATAAGGAATATCTTTAAAAGTTGTGTCTTATCCTCGTGTCCTGCAGTGCGGACGGGTCCTATGAGTAGTCTACTCATGGATGGAGGGAAATGGGCAGCTTCTGTTGTAATGGATCACTCGTAGGTAAAAGTCTGACTTGGCTCAGTGTCGCTGGAGAAGGAGGGCAGTGCCTTCTGGGAGGACTTTTTAGGGAAATTACCCCGTATTTGCGTATCGTATTTGAGAAAACCTGCAAAATTTCCACCAGGTAGTCTGACTAATGAGGCAAGATGCTAAACATCACAGTATTCATCGTTTTTGAAACAGTGTCTACAACAATGCCGCCAGCGTATTGAGCCTCAGTCCCAATGCTCACCAGCGGCGCACGTTTTCAAAACTTCAAATTGCTTAAATAGCAATTAATATATTTTATTTTATAAAACTCAATATAGATAAGAAAAATTAAGATATACCTTACTAAAGTAGTTCTAAAAATAGTCAGACAAAAAATAAAATTTCAATTTTTAAATTCAATGCATGGTCAAAATTTACTTAACTCAATGCTTTAAAAATGTAACAGCAAGTTATTACAAGGAAACGTATCTTAAAAATAGAGTTTTGTCATTTTTATATGCAACAATATGAAAGAGTGTGCACAAACTAATCATTTATGGCAAACATCTCTCTATATAAAAATAAAAATGTGCGTGTCACCTTCAGCATAATTTAAAATTAAAACACTTAGCTTCCTAATTTCTTTCTTCTGAATTCTCTTTTCTTTTACCTAGTGTGTAGTTGAAAATCTAGAAAACATATTAAATCTATTTACTTTTTAATAAAATAAAAACCTTATGTTGTGTCTGGGGCCATCTGGTTTTGAGACAACTTTGTTTGTAATTTTTTTTATTCGTTATAAATTTTCTTGAATTTAAAGTATTAAAATTTTATGCGATTGTGTTCATTTTGATATATATATATATATATATATATATATATATATATATAATATATATAATATATATATATATAATAAACATATATATATATATGTGTGTGTGTGTGTGTGTGTGTGTGTTTATTTCAAATGATATATTAGATAAGCTTATGTGTATTATATTTTCAAAAGGTTATTCAGGATGATTTTTCCTTTACAGTTTGCTAGCGGTTCAGCGCACAGGTTCGAATCTTGGCGGTGGCATGGATGCTTGTTAGTGGTTCGGAATCCACTTTAGACTGTAGATCCCGGTTTGTTTAGCCTAAAGTGTGCACAAGATGAGCGACAAACCAAACTAATTTGCTCTGTAATAATTTGTGCCTTTCCTAGATATATTTTCTGGTAAAATTTACCAAAACTGAAAATATTTTCTTTTTATGTAGTTCAGCAACACCGGGTCATATCTGCTATTATTCTTGATTAAATTATCATAAATGCCCTTTCGTGGCCAGAGGTAATATGCTACAACCCGTGGTTTAAAAACGAGTAGACTCACAATTTATAAGTTGCAGTTAAAGATAATTCTTGACGATGACAGCTTCTACTTCGTAATTAAGGCGTACTTTACTTTCATTTTTCACAGATAGTCTCATCTATAAAATGATCATGCTTAAATTTCTTTCTTTCCTGATTAAAATCATGCAATCCTACCTTACTGAATATCTTTTTACGATAAAAATTAATAAAAACATCTCTTCAACAAACCTCGTACAGGCTGGTACCCCTCGAGGTAGTAAGATTTCTTATTTCCTGTTCTCCATCTTTATCAATAACTTCTCCAAAAACTCTTTTGACCCTAACTGTTGATGATACAGCCATCCTTGCTAGAAACGTAAATGCAAGCTATTTGGCTTTTGCCCTCAATATACATCTATCTACACTTAATAATTGGTTTTCAAAATGGAAAATTGCTATAAATGTCGTTTGAATGGAAACAGTCTATTTTTACAAAGAAAATAAAATCAACACATATCTTCTTACAAAATAACAACATTCCTTGAAATAGTCAAGTTAAATTTTTAGGAGTTATTCTAGATCAACACCTGTCCTGGAAATCCCATTTTCAACTTATCAAACAAAAGGCTCAGAACAACAAGCGAAAGCTCTATTCTATTATTAGCAGAAACTCAAACAATAACAGAACGAACAAACTCCCCATTTTGACATCCATACCAAGATTTATCGTCCTGTCTGGGCTCATGCATCTAATTACTCTATAAATTCACTTGAAGTACAAGAAAATGTAATTTTTCGTCAAATTCTTTATGCACGGACGCAATAAAGAAATTTATGATGCTATTAAGCTTCCTATCCTAAAATAATTTTTAAAAAGCTTTCTACTCAATTCTTCAATAATCTCACTTTTCACGAAAATTCTTCAATCCAACAAATTGAAGTTTATGATCCTAATAATAAAATTGAATTGAATTTTGTTCTTACCGAATATGTGGCGGTGCAAGAGTGCTCCAATAAAAAATCGACCCAAAATTTTCGTCTCGTCATTTTACAGACTGCTTCTTTCCACTCTCTTCATCTGCTAAGATTTTATTTAATATTTAGCAAAGTGCAAATGATTAAATTTAAATTTTTTTATTAATTATCTCTTTTATTTATTTATTTTTTTTTTCTGGGCCTGAATAGCCGAGTGTCTAGCGCTCTGGCGCGACAGGTTTCGGGTTCGAGTCCCGGTGGTGACATGTATGTTTGTAGTGGTTCGGAATCCACTTTAAACCGTAGGTCCCGGTCTTAATACGATCGTAGAGCGTTGCGGGGGCATTGTTACTCTACGTCCGTAGCTTATCTTCCAAGTTACACGAGCCGCCTGGGTAGTGCTAAGTGAGTAACGTCGGTGCAGCCCTTATGGTATAAAAGATCACGGTCTAGGTATTTGCCAGCTGCATTAGAAAAAAAGAAATTTCTTTTCTGGCCTGAATGGCCGAGTGTCTGGCGTTCGCTTCCACAGGTTTCGGGTTCGAGTCCCTACGGTACCATGGATGTTTGTAGTGGTTCGGAATCCACTTTAAGCCTTAGATCCCGGTCTCATAGGACTGTAAGAGCGTCTCGGGATCAAGTCAGACTTCCACCTACGAGTGCTCCATCACAACAGAAGCTGCCCCCTTTCCCTCCATCCACGAATAGATCACTCCTGGTTTGTCTGTCCCGCACTGTAGGACACTGAGGATTAGTCACAACACATTTATTTCTTTTTTAATTATTTCAAGTCTCAGACAGAGCAAATGGTTCTTCCACAGTTATTTAAATTCTCTTTCTTTACAATTAATTTAATTTGTTATAAGTAGTATGAATTTTCAAACGTAAATGTGTAAAAGGAGGTAAGGGAATATTTCTGACCCGGAACTCCGTAATTGGCACTATCTTTTCACCTTATAATATGCTACAGAACAGTGATTCTAAAACGTTTTTGGTTCTCGATCTTAATCTATCCCTCCCAAATTTAAAAATTTCCATCACCGTCCATGTGCAACTCCGAAACAAGATTGTTTTTGAAAACTAGCACAGTTTTAGACAGATTAGAGTATTTTCTGGATCAATAATAACTATAAGTACAATGAACGAAACAATTAAATAATGAAATTCATCAACAATTAATAAACATTTTAAATATCACATTCATCAAATATGCAAGATAAATTCGTTTAAAGGAAATTATTCAAATCATTATTAATAATTATTTATCATTATTAAAATAATCCAATCTAGATTTTTTTAATTTAACTAATTTTTTTCACTACGTCATTTCATTTAAAAAGCAGCGGTTTCGATTCAAAATTTTTTTCAATACGTCATTTCAGTAAAAGCAGCGGTTTCGATTAATTCTTATAAAATTAATTGCAAAATTAAATTAATTTGGACATTTTTTATCCTTTGGACTCATTTGGATATTTTGGAAAGTTAGACAAATGGAGAATATTTAAGACATTTATGGTGAGTAACAAAACGTTCTCTAGAAGAATAAAGTCTTTTTTTCACTCATTTCAATGGGGGGCGCGTTGATTTAGTAGTTCAGAGCAATAAGGGCTTTGAATGAAAAATTAAAATATTGAAATTCACTAACAATTAAAAACCATTTTAAATATAACATTCGTCGAATTATTATTTTATCCATGATAATTTCATTTAAAAAAAAAAAAAACTTGTTCAAATCATAAATCATTAATTGTCATTTTAAAAATTAATCCAATCTAAGGTTTTTAAATTCAACCGATTTTTTTTTTTTAATTCAATATTTCATTTAATTTTTTAAAACAGCGGTTTTGCTTAAATTCTTATATAATTTACTGCAAAATTAAATTAACACCCGTTTGAGCAATCTTGAAAGATAGATAAATGGGGCACATTTAATAAAGCCATTATGATGAGGAACATGTCCCCTAGTTGTATAATGTACATCCCTCTCTTTCTAATGAGGAGCATCTAGTCGTTGTTGGCCTAGTAGTTTAAACTTTAAGGACATTGAATGAAATAATTAAAATAATGAAATTCACAAACAGTTAATAAACATTTTAAAAGTAACATTAATTGAATTAATTACCATTAATTTTATCTAAGATAAATTCATTTAAAGGAAATTATTCAAATCATTAATCATTTTAAAATTAATCCAATCTACGATTTTTTAATTCGACTGAATTTTTTTCAATGTGGCACTTCATTAAAAAAGCAGTGGTTCCGCTTAAATTTTAGTATAATTAACTCCATGCCTAATTAAATTAAATCTCATTAATGTATCTCTAAAATTTAGACGAACATTTCAGAGAATGTGAAGAATAACATGTTCTCAAGTGGGAAAATACCCTTTCCTCTTAATGAGGAATCTGATTGCCGTTGGGTTCGTAGTTTTAAGATAGGACCATTCAGTTGGAAAAAAACATGTTTTCTTAGGTGTTATAGTATAATAACTAAGAAAACTAGCGAAAGTATAACAGTTATACTTTCGCTGCTAATACATAATTTTCGATCGTTACTCTACTTAGTTTTAATTCCATTTCAAAGATATTTATTATTAAATATTTGTTAACATTTTTTCTATGGCAATTCAGAATATATATCATAATATGCAATTCAAACAAACGAAAAAATCCACTACATAATAAAACTACTTAACATAACACAGAAACAAAAACAATGTTTTAAATAAATAAATATTAAGACTATTTAATTTTTTATAATAATAACATAAACCTTTCTTACCTGTGTTTCAAGAAATTCATATGTATACACAAAACATTTGGGACAATCTGATTTAACTCTACCCTTTGTTTGTTTATTAATTTCTGGAGTTTGCGGTGTACAGTCACATTCAGGGTCTATTTTATTTGAAGCCTGCACTAAAGTATTTGATAATACATAGTCAGTAAAAACGAAATATGCTAAAAGTAGCAAAAGCTGTTTTGAATTAACCACAGGCGCCATCGATATTTTCTTCTATGCCACACCTGGATAGCTACTTATTCTTTAAATGATTGCAGTTCGTTTTATTCAGATAAGGTGTCAATACATTTGATAAAAAACACGATTTTTGTCTTCATACATGAATGAAAAGCATGGCTTTCATATCAGCGAGAAAATAATCTCAAACTCAACAGATAATTTCTTTAGCTTCATTTTAACGAATGTCACTTTTTTGGAGACTTTCGCGGAATTAAAGAATTAGTATGTTGATTAGAAAGTGTTTCGAACTGGCATTTTGTCTGTTTTGAATCGTGAAACACACTTCCTATCGTCACCAATGTTTTTCCTGGTTTGGTTT
Source organism: Caerostris extrusa (assembly GCA_021605095.1). Classification (NCBI taxonomy): domain Eukaryota; kingdom Metazoa; phylum Arthropoda; class Arachnida; order Araneae; family Araneidae; genus Caerostris; species Caerostris extrusa. Next base: position 92,211 of record BPLR01006165.1, read on the forward strand.
TCATTCAGATTATTCTTAATGAACTGTGCTGCCATCTACAAGAAGAAATAAATATTAATAGCTTAGTTACCATAAATTCTAATGAGGACAAAAAAAAAAAAAAAAAAATAATCTTAATTCCTTTATAGTTAAATGAGCTGCATTTAAATAATACTAATTTCTAAATTTTTTTCCCATTTTGAAATTTTTTTCGTATTTTTATTCTTTATTTACATGAGTAATTTGTAGTTAAAATAGTACATTGTAAAATGTTAAACAAAATCATCCATAAATTTTGTTCAAAAATCTGTTAAAAAATTTAGTGGGAAGCTGTATTAGATTCATGTTATTAAAAAATTAATTTTTTAAATGTAACTAATACAAAACAATTTTCTTTTTAATTTATCAATAAAACTTACATTCTTATGAAATAGACTTATGAATTTAACTTCTAATGAAAAATTAATTTTTGAAAAAAAATAATAAAATAATTTTTATTTGATCTAATCAATTTCTTAAAGCTCTCAGCAAAAAGTAAAGGCAAATTAAAGAAATATACTGCTCGAATGATTCTACGTTTAATGTTGGAAACAAAAATTTGACACTATTTTTAAACAAAGTAATACATGTCTATTAATCTTCTTCATTATAAAGAAGGGCCTTTATTAATCTTCTTTATTAAAATGAAATATATAATCTATAAAGATGTATTTCACAGTGGGGTGCTGTATCGAAATATATATATATGTGGGATTATATAAATTTGATATTACAATAATAATAATAATAGTAATCAGAATTATATCAGCGATTTTTCAAAATTCTTACGTGAAGCAATAAAGGTTACACTTCTGAATAAATTTTAAATTCGACAGCATTTTGAAACCAAATAATTCATATCTATAAATCTTCTGCATTACAAACTAAAATTATGATTTACTATTTTTAGAAATTAATAATCAAAGATACAAAAGAAAAAAATTCTACAAAATAAGTTATGATTTACAATTTTAAAAATAATTGTAAAATACGCTATGATACGGAAAAAAAAAAAAAAAAAAAAAATGATATTAATTTACAGACGAAGAAGTAAAAAAGTTGACTCATAGAAAATAAAGAATAACAAGGTTTGTGAACAATATAAAAATATCAAGTAAACTACGAACATCGTTTTTGACCATGCCTTAAAAAGCTTCCGTATTAATCCACAAAAAAAAACATTTCATGTTACAAAAACATTTTTCTACACTAACCGCCATAATTTAGTAGCTGTAACTTCCTTTCAGAAATTAACCTAGTCATCTTCAAGTTAATGGCTTCACCTTGCTTTATAGTGAATAATAATAATAGATAAATAATGTAACGAGGATACGTAGAATGCGGACCGCCTTATGTGAATTATACTTAAAGTCATATGATAGAAAAATTTTTAGAAGACTTGCAGATTTTGATGAAAGATTAAATAATGAAACATGATCATAATCTGGTTTACTAAAAAAAAAAAAAAAAAAAAAAAAAAAAAAAACACCATATAAATATTAGAAAAATATATTCTAATTCATTTATTTAAGTCATTTTAATTTTTGTCACTAATATGGTAGCTTGTATCCAATATCTCTATCTACTTTTGTTTTTGATTTATTTCTAATCCTATTAATGTCTCGACTCAGTGTGCTATCAAAGTTATTAACCACCAACAATTTTTTTCCAAGCACATATTACTTATTTTATAGGATTGCAAAGCCTGTGTGTCAATACATATTTATTTAAAATTATTTCGACCATCAATTTTAAACAATCGATAATTATGAACAATTTGTCTATTTACTTTTGCACTCGGTTCTCGCGATAAATCGAAACAAATACCAATTCATATTAGATCAATGAGATATTTTTAAGAAATTATTACTAAATGCTTATAGATTTCAGTCTTATCTCATTTTACTTATCAAATCGTACCTAATAGAATGTATAGTTAAAAATTCCCCTCTCTACTCCCTAGACGTACTGCTGCAATCTCATTCAAATAATAACAAGGGGCTGAAAAATTCGTAGGCTGACACATAGATAGCGCTACTAGTATTAATTCCATATGTTTTTAGTTAGCCCTAACCTTCAAAAGATACGTGTATAAATTTGACAGCTGCTGCACTATTAGTATGTGAGTTATAGCATTTTTAGTGAAGCAACTTTTGTTAATTTGAAAAATGGATAAAAAGGAATTTCGTGTGTTAATAAAGCAATGCTTTTTGGCGAAAAAAAATACTATTGAAGCCAAGGCTTGGCTTGATAAACAGTATTCGGACTTTGCACCAGGAAAATCAACCGTAGAGAAGTGGTTTGTTAAATTTAAACGAGGCGAAATGAGCACCGAGGACGATGCAAGCAGTGGACGCCTCAAAGATGCTGCTACCGAAGAAAACATCAAAAAGTCCACAAAATAGTTTCTGATATCCATAAAGTGAAGTTGATTGAGATAGCTGAGACCCTAAAGATATCAAAGGAACGTGTTACACATATCGTGAATGAATATTTGGATATGCGAAAGCTCTGTTCAAAGTGGGTGCCACGCGAGCTCACAATCGACCAAAAACAACAACGAATTGATGATTCTAAGCAGCGTTTGGAGCTGTTCAATCGTAATAAACCCGAATTTTTGCGTCAATATGTGGCAATGGATGAAACATGGCTCCATCATTTCACACCGGAGTCCAATCGACAGTCAGCCGAGGGGACTGCACGTGATGAACACTAAAAATGCTATAACTCACATACTAATAGTGCAACAGCAGTCAAATTTATACACGTGTCTTTTGAAGGTTAAGGCTAACTAAAAATCATATGGATTTAATACTAGTAACGCCATCTATGTGTCAGCCTACGAACTTTTCAGCCCACCTGTTAATTTGTGTTTTAAAAAAAAAAAAATAAATAAATAAATAAAATAAAAAATTTAAACTATGCACTCTAATTTACTAGAAAAATTGAAGTTTTATCAAGAAATAACTTGAACAGCAAACAAAAGTGACAAATAATTTTTCAATTATAATGATTGTTTTTGATGAAGCTCTGTATCGCTTCTTATCACTAATAGAAAATATATGAAAGCTCATACATTAGATAAGTCACTTATTTTGCTTCCATGCAGAAAAAAAAATGAAGACACAGTGAAAATCAGCAAGAATCCTCTGTCTAACAATATATTTGACAGATGTATTCTGATTTTGAGAAAAATGTATGCAGTAATAAACTTCAGTATTTAAATTTTGTATTGCAAATTCATGAGTTAACAGATATTGCTAACAAGGACTAATTCTTTGCATTCCTCCGCTTTATTAATGAAAATCAAATAGTAAATCAGTTTAATTTTTGCAAAGAATTAAAGTCTACAAGATGTAAGGACGTTTTCAACATTTTGAATAACTATCCTGATAAACAGCCATTAACATGAAAGCTCGGTATTGGTATCCTGTGTAGGTAATTGTATAAATGAAGACACTTCCACGGTAGGCTGTGTGAAAGACCTTGCCTCTTTTGAAGAAAAATAAAATGGAAATGTTATTATAATGCATTACTTTCTTCAGATTGGCCTTGACAGTAGAAAATCTTAAGAAAAGTTTTAGATCATGTAGTTCAGATGATAACCTTTATTAAAACAGGACCTATCAAATCGAGTTTATTCGAAAAGTTTTGTATCGATAGGGATTCACAACACAAAGCTGGTTTTACACACAGAGATGAGGTGGGGCAAGCAAGATATATCGGACTGAATCACTATGACTGAAGAATCTCTTGGGCCCCTGGTGAGATGGCTATTAATGGGTAAAAAATATATATAATTAATATCTTACCTTTTTTTTAAAGACTACCCATTTTCAGAATATATTTAATACCTAAGAATAAATTAAAATCAATTTAATCAAAAACTTTAATATATTGAATTTTAGCAACTTTTTTCTTTAATTTTTGATTAATTATTTGTTACAGTATATACATAAAGTTAATGAGAAATTTAATGAATTAATTTTTAGAAAATTATTCAAATTTAAAATCATCCTTTCAAGATTATTAACAATGTAAACTAAATATAAATAAACTATTTAAAATAAATTTTATGAAGAAATACATGTTTAAGTTCTACTTATTGATATATAATAAATAAATTAACTTAATATTTTTAATTTCTTTCTTATTTTGGAAAACTAAATTCATAATCCATTCTTTTGCTTAAGTTGAAAACTGTTTTTCTTTACAGATATGAATGAAAAAATCTAAAACACATTTTTTATAAATAGGAAATTTAGAAATTAAGTATAGAAGGAAAATTTTTTTAATCTATTTAGCAAACAATGCTAAAGTTCAAATTTTTCATTTTTGACAAAACATTTATTTAATTTCAAGAACTGAAATACATGCTAACAATAGAGAATCGATGAAAACTTTAGTTTAATGATTTTATTTACAAAATCAGACAGGTAGACTAAAAACATCACAAGCAAAGACTAAAAACTTACAAGCATAAATCTTAAAGTAAGACTTGATCCATAAACTATAGATCAAACTTTAATAATATTATAAATTAAAACATTAAAGTATTTCTACATAACATATAATATATATATATGTTATAATAATATATATATACACTGAAGTGACAAAAGTCATGGGATACCTCTTAATATCGTGTCGGCCCTCCTTTCGCCAGGCGAAGTGCAGCAACTCGACGTGGCATGGACTCAACAAGTCGTTGGAAGTCTTCTGCAGGAATATTGAGCCATGCTGTCTCGATAGACGTCCATAATTATGAAAGCGTTGATGGTGCAGGATTTTGGGCACGAACAGACCTCTCGATGATGTCCCATAAATGCTAGATGGGATTCATGTCGGGCGATCTAGGTGGCCAGATCATTCGTTGGAATTGTCCAGAATGTTCTTCAAACCAATCGCGAACAGTTGTGGCCCGGTGACATGGCGCATTGTCATCCATAAAAATCCCATCGTTGTTTGGGTCCATGAAAGGCTGCAAGTGATCTCCAAGTAGCTGAACATAAGCATTTCCAGTCAATGTTCGGTCCAGTCGCACCAGAGGATCAAGTCCATGCCATGAAAAGACAGCCACCACCAGCTTGAACAGTGCCTTGCTGACAGTTTGGGTCCATGGCTTCGTGGGGTGCGCCACACTCGAACCCTACCATCAGCTCTTACCAACTGAAATCATGACTCATCGGACCAGGCCACGGTTTTCCGTTCATCTAGGGACCAACCGATATGCTCACGTGCCCACGAGAGTCGCTGCAAGCGATGTCGTTCTGTCAGTAAAGGCACTCGAGTCGGTCTTCTGCTGGAATAGCCGAAGAAAGCCAAATTTCTCCGCACAGTTCTAACAGACAAGTCCCTTGTACTAGATTTCTGTGGTTATTTGACGCAGTGTTGCTTGTCTGTTAGAATTTACGACTCTTTGCAGACGTCGCCGGTTTCGGTCGTTAAGTGCAGGCGGTCGACCACTGCGCTGTCCATGGTGGGATGTTATGCCTGAAATTTCATACTCTCGGCACACTCTTGACACAGTGGATCTGGGAATGTTGAATTCCCTAACGATTTCCGAAATGGCATGACCCATGCGTCTAGCTCCAACTAACATTCCGCGTTCAAAGTCTGTTAATTCCCGTCGTGCGGTCATCATCACGTCAAAACCTCTTCATATGAATAACTTGAACAGAAATGAAAGCACTGCGCATGCTACTGACATCTGAAAATTTGCATATTGCTATCCCATGACTTTTGTCACTTCAGTGTATATACACACACATATATATATAACATACAGGAATGATATCTTACTTTGAGATACTATTTTTAACAGTATCTAAAAGTGTTAAAAGTTGCTGAACATCTTTTATACAGAATAATTCCATTTTGTTTCAGAGTAAAAGTACATTCTTTGCATTCGTCCATTTTATTAATGAAAATCCAATAGTAAGTCAGTTTAATTTTTGCAAAGAATTAAAGCCTACAAGATGCAAGGACGTTTTTAACATTTTTAATAACTATTCTGATAAATAGCAATTAACATGAAAACCCTGTGTAGGTAATTGTATAAATGAAGACCCTTCCATGGTAGGCTGTGTGAAGGCCTTGCATCTTTTGAAGAAAAACAAAATGAAAATGTTATCATAATGCATTACTTTCTTCAGATTGGCCTTGACAGTGAAAAACATTAAGAAAAGTTTTAGATCATGTAGTTCTGATGGTAACCTTTATTAAAACAGGGCCTATCAAATCGAGTTTATTCGGAAAGCTTTGTATCAATAAGGATTCACAACACAAAGCTGGTTTTACACACAGAGTTGAGGTGGGGCAAGCAAGATATATCCGACTGAATCGCTATGACTAAAGAATCTCTTTTGGCCCCTGGGGAGATGGCAATTAAAGGGTAAAAAATATATCCATATATACAAACTCAAACAAGAACTTCTTGCAATTTTACTGAGATCAAACATTTACATTATTGTAACCTCCTTCAGTGTGAATTCTGGATTGCCAGGTTATAGCATTCCACCAACATAATTTAGCAGCTCAATATTATGAATATTAGATTGCAAGGGAAAAAAATTTTCCAACATTTATTGGCAAGATGTTAGCGTTTCAGAAAACACTGCAGATTTCAAAAAGGAAAGCTGTTGACAGTAATTTGGAAATGTTTCCACTTGTAAATAACACTTTCAGAAATGAATTCCAATAATAGTTGAGCATTTAACAATTTAGAAGAAAAATTCAGTTCTTATTTTCCAGCACTTAACACAGCAATACTATTGGATTAATAAGTCACCTTGAATGATTGGATTAATAAGTTACCTCTAAACATAAAATATATTTTGTTCTTAAAGATGAAATAATAATATAAGATGAAAAATATCAAATTTTGACAGGTACTGTAAGATATGAGCAACAACGTCGTTATTCATGACAATTTCTCGGCTTTTATTTCTAGTATAAATTTTGGACTCGCACAACTTTTGCTGCAATGAATCTTTTTCAAGTTTTGGAATGATGGCATCACAATAAATAGGAAATACTATTGTTGTTGAACGACAGAATATGCATTTGAGCACTTTTCAGAACAATCACTTCCAGATAAATCTGAATTTTTATCCTCCATAATAAAGTTATACAAAGAAATTTTTCATGAATAGTTCTCGACTTCATAGAACGAATTTCGCTCATACAAGCTTTTAAATAATGACGCAAGTCACGTGGAATAGCATGTGTAAACCAATCTCGGAATAATGCACTATTCTTTTCATTTTTTAATATATCAAATTTAAAAGTGCCTTTGCTGTTGGAAGAAGATCCTCTACCTTTACAGTTTCTCCTTTTGCGACTTTTTTTCGCAACTGCATGCAGCAATCTTCTTGCCTTAGACTAAGAGTTTTCAAAGCATGTGCTGTACAGAGAAACATCATCACATCTAGAGATGAGCATCTATGCATATCAATAGAATGCATGTTCGCTAAGTTTTGCATTAATAGGATTGCACAGCCATCCTAGGATTACAGTGATAAACAGCCATATGTACAGGGGTACGGCCTTTCAAATCTGTACAATGAATATTTGCTCCTTGTTGAATGAGTGATTCAAAGAATGACTCCCTGTAGGCTGCAGCCAAATGCAAAGGAGTTTCTCTGTTTGAGTTGTCAAGATTTGATTCGTATTTCCTAAGCATTTTAAAAGCCTCTGTGCTGCAATGTTGCACGGGTGTGACAAAAGATGTGTGTTTCTGTGAGTTAACAGCAGTCTTTTCGTGAATTAAGACTAAATGCAATGGGTTATTCTGTTTGGCATCTACCTGGTTCACGTTGGCTCCATTTTTTATAAGTAAAAAAGACAATACTCCCCAATGATGTCTGATGATACCTTCATGTGTGGCAGTGTTGCCTCTGTTATTGATAGAATCAATATCCACTTTCTTTTCTTTAAGCTTATCAATGATGATCTCAAAATCGTACATAGAAGTTAAATGTATCGGTGCATCTCCATCTTTATTTTGTATATTAACATCAGCTCCTGCATCTATAAGTGAAAGGCAAGCTTTAATATTACGTTTGATAATAGCTTCGTGTAAAGCCGTATTTCCTTTTTTATTTACAAGATCAATATTAGCTTTCATTTCTATTAGTTGATCGAGAGTGAAGACAGAATTATGGAGAACAGCTAAATGAATCGGTGTATTTCCGTTTTTATTCTTTCTATTAATATTAGCTCCAAATTCCTGAAGAATTTCTATAGAGGCGGATTGTGCATTAATAACACATGTATGTATTTCCGCATTTCCATCTGTACCTATTTTATCAATAGAAGCTCCAGCTTTTAAAAGTTCCTTAATTTTGACTTCGTCGCGTTGAAGTACGGCTAAATGTAAATCGTAACTGACATGATCAAAAGGTACTGGCCTTGGCGACATTACGGATGATAATGTCATTCCAGCTCTCAAGAGAGATTTATAAAAATATTTTCCGCATTGACATCTTAACGGCTCCATATTGACAAATAATTTCCCTCAAAAGCAAGCTGCAGAACTCGAGTTGAGTTGTACAATGGGTAATAGCTATATTTGAATATCCAAATTAATAACTTAACGACAGATGTTTAGTTGGAGCACTAGGGGTACCCCCGTACCTCCATATCATTACTTACTATTAAAATAATCATAATTTTTAAAAACCAAAAGTAAATATTTAAAAAGAAGAAATTAAAAAAGCCCATGCTCTGGGAAATTTAAAAAGGAATAAAAGTGTTAGAACATATTCATCATTTAAAATATTAGTTAATAAAATTTATTTAAATGCAAAAACAAATGTGGCAATAAAAGGAGTTCAGAATAACCGTTACGAAACCAAAATTCATCTGGAGGGCAAAAGAGAAAAGGAAAAAGGGCATTTAATTATCTATTTTGCTTATTAACTCAAAGGGCATGAGACCACCGCTATGTTTCAACATTTTACAAAGAAGGAGCTAGCGGCCGCTACGCGGCCAAGGATCTCCGTAATAATCTACAATAACAATAAGAGAAAAGGAAAGGAAAGGGCAGAGTTGTTTACAAAACAAAACTAAACATTGCGAAGTTCTGCGTCGAAACGAGGGTTAAAAGTCGAGAAAAAAGGGTTATTTTTTTTTTTTTTTCAGACGGAGTTTATTAGTTCATTTCCAGATTGGCGGAGGAAACGAGTGGAAAATGACTAGCGCTTTTTCATCCGGGTCAATATGCAGTCTTTTAGCGACGTATCCAAATTAATGCCAGTCAATCCAATAAATTTTGAGTCCCAAATGTATTATATATTTTTAAATATCGATAGCTATCATAGAGAGTATGGTGACTCGAAAAAATATACGGACACCTGTCCCTGTTTGAAATTTTACTTATTCTAGATTCGGTTGGGAGGCAGAATGAATCAATCGAGACGTTATTGTTTTTAGTTTAATCTTTGTATCCCATAATTCCGAGTGCGCGAGGGCTCTTGGCCATTGTTATGAGTAGTTAGGTGTGCGTGTTGACACTAAACAGGCAAAGTTATAAACTAAGCATACCAGAAATCAATTGTTTTGAAGATTCGCCGATATTAAATCAGCAAAGATATATATATTTCTACTGCACATGTACCGATACGATAAAATTAAGAATGTTAAAAGTGCCTAGTAGGCGTTGAAAGGACATTGCAAAATATAGAAAGCAATGGTGACGTGTCCAAAGGACAATTACCTTACAGAGAAAAATGGTGACCTGTCCATTGAATTTCGTTAACAGTTATGACATACGAGTTGCCTTTAAAACCGAATTCTCGAGATTATTTTTGGGTAACCCCTATGTCCCTACTTGTGTAAATAAATTGGCCCAGCACATGCATTTTCCAATGCCTACCTCTTTACACGTGTTTTTGTTTTACGAAACCGGGAGTATGTAAAATTTAGCAAGGGTATTTTTCAAATCTATTACGATCACCCATATTGAACCCATAATGTCAAAAATTAAAGGATTGACTTTTTCCAAGTCTCACTCAACTGCCAACGTTGCACATCTGTTGTCAAACTTTAGAAAGATTATTTTCCCAAGTCCCATTCGGTTTCGGTCTCTTTGTTGATCAATATTTTTCCGCAAAAATAGAGTATCATTTCCAAATTGTCATAAGAATTTGAAAATGATACTCCATATTTTGCTATTCTTTTAATGCAAAATATGGTGTATCTTTATCTTCTTTTTAATGTAAGCTTGTATTAGACTAAAAACTCCGTCTAATACACGATTACATTAAAAATATCGTATATGGACATTATGCTTTGTAAAGTATAATTTCTCCACAATGGCGTTCCTACACTTCACGATAACGGATTCAGGGTACTCAGCGGATTGTGTAGCTTATTCTTCTCCCGGCATTCAAGAGCAGCGGTTTACGAGTAGTTTAGCTGCAGTGGGCAGTAGATCGTTCTAGGGGCTATCCCCAAGTACCTTGGTTCTTGATGTCGACGACCGGCAGTCCCCAATACTGGAAAAAGTTTTGTGGATGTCGCCCTTGACGGCGACCCACATCCCGCTTCCCTGATCTTTTGAGGCATAACGCCTCTAGACTTCAGCCTTCGCCCCGTTCACAGTATATTTCCCTTGAAAGAGAAGTGGAAACTGTGGACGTTTGCCCGTCCTCCTGCTCATGCACTAATTTTTAGACGTATAGTTTTCAAAAATTGGTAGACATATCCCGAATAGTACCTAACTCTATGTCTACGGGAACTAGCCTCGAATCCGTCTGGACAACATTGCAAAGGTCTATGAATCTAATATTTCTAATTGAGACCATATGAATTTGAGAGGGGTTCCCAAAATATAGGACAGAGCAGCTCTTCAGAAGAGTGAATGATTTGTCTGGGTAAAAGTATAGCTTAGCTAATGCTTGTTTGGGTTATTCGTAAAATATTTCAACCCCAAAATGGCTACTAAAAAACGTAAAGTTGATTAAGAGTGCCGTGCTTTTAATGATGAATGGACCTGGAAATATTTTTACAGTCGTAAGAGATAAACCAGTGTGTCTCATCTGCAATGAAGCTGTAGCAGTCTTCAAAGAATATAACATTTTCCGTCATTTCACATCTAAGCATAAGAATTCCAATTACGAAGCAATGTCCGAATATGAAAGAAAACAAAAGGCAGAAAGTCTTTGTAAAAAATTATCAGATCGACAAAATATTTTCAAGAAGGTAAATAGTATCAAGAAGCAGCTACACATGCAAGTTACCTTGTACCATACAATATTGCTAAAAATAATAAAGCTCTCAGTGATGGGGAGTTTGTTAAACAATGGAGTTTGTTAAACAATGTTAAACAATGTCAGCTTATCTAGAAAAATGGTGACTTCTAGAATCGAAGTCATCGATAAAAATTTGACATCACAATTAGAGTCAAAGATTGGCCAGTTTAAATTTTGCTCCATAGCTATGGATGAAGGTACTTATATAAATGATACTGATCAATTAGTATTATTTATAAGAGGTGTTGATGAGAACTTTGAAATTACTGAAGAACTGGCGTGCATGCGTTCATTAAAGGGAACTACAACGGAATGTAATATTTTTCGTGAATTTCAGGAAGGACTTTTAACTTTGAAAATACCTATAACAAATATATGTAATATTACGATCGATTGAGCACCAAATATGACAAGGAAATATCTGGATTCCTTGGACTCTTTAATCAAAACTACCACGGGAATAATGTTGTTTTTCTACATTGTGTTATACATCAAGATGCTCTGTGTAAATCTGCATTGAATATGAAACCCGTGAATATGATGAAAATACTATTTGATCTCGTGGACTTACTCACAGGCAATTTCGAGATTTTCTTCAGTCCGTGCAATATGAATACTCTGATATACTGTATTACACTACAGTAAGGTAGATTAGTGAAGGGTGTGTTTTCGAGTGTTGCAGGTTGAATTAATTGAGTTGCAATCTAACAATCATCTCAAGCAGTTATTTCTAAATATGCCAAAGTTAGAGTTTTACAAATCGTTATCGAAAGTAAGTTTCCCAAATTTAATATCTCACGGCCAGAAAATCAGTGCTATGTTTACTTCATCTTATATATGTGAACAAGTGTTTTCAACTATAAAACTTAGAAAGAATTATTTCAGAAGTAGACTGATAGATGAGCATTTAGCGTCGTTCCTTAGAATCAGTACATCTCACTTGGAGCTTCAATATAAGGAACTTTTAAAAATGAAATTGCAATTTCATTCCTCTCATTAACATATTTAAATTGTAATACTTGTATATTGTTTTTAAAATTTTAGAAAAATTTATCTTGGCACGCCAAATATTTATTTATTTTTTTCGATTTTTGGCCCGCGACCGAAAAGGTTCGCCCATCCCTGGTCTACAGCTTACGTTAGTGGATGTTGTAATAGGTCACCTTTTATCGGGCTGTTGTAAAGTTGGAGATTTGAGACCACCCAGAATAATTAACATATAATATATAACTTTTATATGGAAAATGTTATTTTTAAGAGGCTGGTTTGTTATTGTGTTCCTTTGTAATTTAATTATTACTATGTCCGGTCCACCCAACTGGTTCTTAGAACGGTAAATTCCCTCTTTTCATGAAAGCTTCATAATGTTCTGATATTTGACTCCTTGTTTTTAGCTGTTTAAATTCCAAGTTTTTTTATCACTTTAAATTTTATTTTTTTTAATTTTTATTTTTTATTTAATTCTTTTTTTTTTTTTTTTTAATTTTTTATCATAATAAATGTTTTTAAATCGTTCCTGCATCTTCTATCACACAAGTTCTTCCCATCAGAGTAGAAGTTCTGATAGCACTGGCACTCGAGTTTTATTCAAAGTCGCCTGTGAAACAGAATAAAAAAAAGCTTGCCTGCCAATTTAAATTATTAGAAAATAAAAGTTTTTGTATAATCTTCGTATAGTGCTTGTAAGTTAGAGCTTATTTTATTTTTCTGGTCGTACAGTCTTTAATATAATCTTTTATAATTCTACATGATTGCTCTTAATTGTTCAGTTTTTAAAAACAACTTAGCAACCAGCTAACATGAAATTTTTTTAAAATTTCTCAAATCAAATAAAACTTTGCTTACAATCTGAAATTATCCATTATCGTACAATTCTTTTTTTTATTCATTTTCCGAATTTTTTTTCTTCTAAAATGTTAAGCTGTATACTGCACATCTCACCATTTATGCAGGAATCAAATTACGCAAGAAAACTACACATATATCTTCTCGGCTATTCTACTTCCAACAACTTTTATTGTAGTTCGTCCAGAACATTACATACAGGGCCGGATTTAGATGAACAGAGACCCTAGGCTATTCCATTTATGAGGCCCTTTCACCTCCCATTTTTAAGTTTATAAATTACACGAAAGATAATAAAATACATTATTACTGTGATATATATCAATCTGTTAAATGAAACCTGTTGTGATTGGTACTAATCTTTATAAAAAATGTGGCACAAAAAAAGGTGAGAACACTTATTTGGACATTTATTCTCACCACCATATATAGTACTTGTAACAATAACTAATCAAACATAACACACAACATTTACAAAGAAACAAAATTCAAATAATAACAATCTTTGACTACGAAAATAAAATATACAATAAAAATTATCATATTTTCTATCAAATTAAATTAAATATATTCAATACATTGACGATTATAGCAAATTCAATTCAGATAAATTTATTTCATAATAATTCGCATTTAAAGTTTAAGTATGAATTATTATGAATTTTAAGTTTTAAACTAAATCAAAAATGGAACTTTTATTCAAACAAATCCAGATCACGAAAAAGAAAATATCAAATTGTATATCATATTAAATTTTATGTTAATAGTTATTTTATTTAAGAATTGATTCAATCCAAGTATACACTTAAAACGAAATAGTAGATTAGAAGCTAGCTTTTAACTTTTTCACACAGAATTCTTCTATAAGTTCATCAAAATCTATTTTTCTGAAGGTTTCATTTTCGATGCACAAAATACTTAATTAAGACAACCTCGTCTGGGTCATTGCGCTTCTTAAGTGATTTTTGATATTTTTAAGTCTTGAAAATTACCTTTCCCCAGTACAATTAGTGACTATTAAACTGAGAAACAGCCGTAAGATTGATTCCACATTGGGGAAGGCATTCCCTATGATTTTTCGAATTTTGATGAGTTTTTAATGATAGCAGTGTTTTTCCAATCATTAAACCCTTCAGAAGTTAATGCTATTGCAGAAGACGCAATATTTGGAAAGAGTTTACAAACAAAGCAAAAAAAAAAAAAAAAAAATCGCGGCCTTTTGAGGGGAGAGTACACAAGCCATTCTGAGTATATTTTTCTCCGTTGGGTTTTGTTGAATAAAAAAAAATGCTTTTGTACAAAAATCTGGACTTCTTATATTCTCGCTTAGAATTTAAAAATGGTCCACAGTGATACTGAACTTGAGAAGGGACCTTCTCTACCCAATATGATACATCATTTTGAGATAAAATTGTCCGCAAGCCATATGTTACAGTAGACATATATTTGACATCACTATCTAAATTTGCAACATCTTGAACATGGTGTTTCTCATTAGGTGTCTGAGAAAAATTCTGAATATTCGTATTATTTTCTTGTGGCTCGTTTGTATATTCGTGTTCAGTAAGTTTGCTCTGGAATTAGTTCCATATTTTCACTTTGAGTTTGTGCAACGGCCGTGTCCTCACATACAACGTGCTGCATTGCTTCCAATTGAATAGTACTAGTTGGCACATGCATGTAAATAGTAATAGGTGTTAGCATCTTTGCCTCATACTCTTGTAGCTTCTTTTTCTTGAATTTGCATGCTCCACTTTCAAAACTTTTACCCATTCTTAGATTATAATCTAGAACAAAATATTTGAATTACTAATTATGTGTATAAATAAAAGTTAAGAATTTACCTAGAATTCCTGAAATGAAAATATTGTCACAAAAAAATTTTTCAATAGTCTGTAAACACTTGACTAAAGTATTGAACCTACTGAACTCAAAAGGCGAGAATCAAATGATAGTGTACGCAATCCTAAAATAAGAATCTTTTCTAACAACATTAACACGTATTTCATATTATCAAAGTAATGCGAATATAACCGAACGTCGAGATATCAATAGGTCTGTTCGTTTGTCTGTTCCAATCTACACTAATCTGCACTTTATTTATGCAAGAACAAACCAGAGCTTAGCAGTATAAGACACGTCAATATTTGCCATAACAATCAGTGAACGTATGAACTATACTTTGGTGCAATATAGTATATACAAGCGAACAGACCCAATGAGCCGAGCGCATTGATCTTAACCAATACATTTTTATGTTTGTTTATGAGTCATATGTGTAGAATTTCTCCTTATTTTCGATTCAGTGTTTTAGTGTTTACTGTTTTTAGAATAGTGTAATTAATTGCTGCCTAACAATTTGAATGTAGGCCCCTCTTGGTCTTGAGGCCCTAGGCTGAAGCCTAGTTAGCCTATAGGAAAATCTGGCCCTGATTACATATTACTAAATACAGAACTTGAATGGAAAAATTAATACCTTGAATAAGTCATAGAATAATCCGAAATCATCCAAATTTATATTTGTATAATTTTTTAAACCTTTGCAAATTCAAAAGCAAGAATTCGAATTCAAGGGCATTTGTCTGATGAATTATCCATTCAAAATGGAGTTTGGCAAGGGGATTCGCTTTCAGGTCTGCTTTTTAATATTGTTTTGGAAAAGGTATTGAGATATTCGGATATAAACTTAAGAGGACATATTTTCTTCAAATCTGTTTAGATTTTAGCTTATGCTGACAATGTTGCAATCATTGCAAGATATTTTGTAGCTTTGGAGGAAGCTTTTCGAGCTTTTGAATTGACTGCAAGGGATTTGTATCTAAACATAAACTATGAAAAAGCAAAAATATATGCGTTCGTCACAAAATATTTATCAGGATACCCCCATTAGGCACTTACACTTTTGAATCTGTACTTAGTTTTAAATATTTAGCATCAGAAATTAATTGTCAAAATAATATCTTACCTGAAAAAAAAAAAAAACAGAGTTGTATTTGCCAATAAGGCCTTTTTTGGGTTAAGAAATCTGTTTAAATCACAGTTCATAAGCAAAAAATTAAATTCTTGTTATATAAAACCCTCATTAGACCCATTTTGGTCTATAGCTCTGAAACTTGAACTTTGGCAAGATCTGATGTGACCCATTTGGGTATATTTGTGCGGAAGATTTTAAGGGCTATTCTTGGAGGTGTTAATGAAAGTGATTCTTGGAGAAAACGATACAACACAGAAATTTATAAATGTTATAAAGACCCAGATATTATGAAATTTATTAGGATCAATAGATTAAACTGGGCTGCTCATGTAATTAGATTGAATGATTTAAACTCTGTAAAAGGCTCTTTTGGCAAAGCCACAGGGACAAAGAGGAAGAGGGCAATCCAAATTCGCAGTTGAAAAATTTTTGCTGTACTAAAGGTTAAGAATTGGAGGACCATTGTCACCCAGAGGAATGCATGGAAGTCTCTTCAAAGGAAAACCTTGCCCCACTCTGGACTGCTGTGCTATTGATGATGATATATAACATTAACATTAACATTATCATTCCTTGAAAAACAGTTCAAAATATTTAGATATTTAATTAGACCAACACCACATGGAAAAAGTATTTCGAATATACTTCAAAAATAAATAAAAAATAAAATTCGGGTGAATTTTAGAAAAATCTTTCTTGTTATCAATAGACATTCTAGCATGAGCAGGACAAAAAAATTATTTTGTATGCAGCTATTCTACGATTTATAATCACTTACGCATGTCCAGTCTGGTCTTATGCCACTGAGTTGAACTTAAAGATCATTGAAGCTTTTCAAAATATCACTCTCAGTCAAATTCCGCTGCTAAATTTTTATATGAGAAATTTGGAAATACAGCAATACATATTCCTTCACTTAAAAACTTCCTTAATCACGTTTTGGAGAAATTCTTTAATTCTATTAATAACCACAAGAACTCCGCAATCCAGGAAATTAAAATTTAGGATCCAAATATTAATATTAAAATACAGCAGAATATTTTAATATAGTATTTTTATTCTTTTTTTTTTACCTGATTTATTTTAATAACTTGTTTTTATTTTAAATTCATTTAAATTTTCTATTATTTTGGGCAAGTTTACCTAATAGTCAACTGTTTATACCTTGTTCTACCAGAGATGAAGTTCCTTGGATCTAGGAAGCTCCAGGAATTCAGACACCCAAAAAATTAATAATATTTATACAAATTAATAGCCTAAAATTGTAAAAAGATTTATATTTTATTAAATATAGCGCTTTTACATTTTGTGAATTTCTTTCGTAATTTGAAAAATGCACTAATATTATCCTTTTTTAGTAAATAAGTACTATATTCAATTTGGTAAGCTTTTTGCTTAGAAAAAATATCCTTGAAGATTGAAAAAATTAGGCCATTGGAAAAAAATAATAAATTTATACAAACAATTCTAATTATGGATTCAAATAAGAACATGAACAAAAATGAAATTCCTTTTTTTTTTTTTTTTTTAAGAATATGTTAATAATACATATAGTTAATATTATTCTTATGGCTATAAAAAAAAATCTAAACTACCAAAAGAATTAGTTTCAGTAAGAAAAACATAAGAACACATTTTCTCTAAATTTTAGAATATTCAAAATATTATAGATAAAAGAAACATAAATAAATGGAGAAATTTAACTGAAATACAAAAGCAAGTAAACCCCTTCCTAATATTAAAAAAATATTTAATATCATAGATTTTTAGGAATTACTTATACGAATATTGTATGTTTAAAACTGTACAAAAATTTTACTTAACATCCTATTGTTTCTTTACTAAATTTTGTCTTTTCTGTTAATTAAGAATTATTAAATTGTTATTCTTGTTAACATAACGTGTTTTAATTTCAAAATTAATAATTAATTTCTCTTATTCAAAGCTTAGTTTATAAAACAAAACCATTTTGAATAAAATGGCTAATAATTAAATTAAAGAAATTTTTTATTAAATATCAAAAATTGTAATCCTTTAAAATATAATCACGTTAACTTTTACCAGATTTGAGCTATAACAATTTGAGTAAAATAGACAAAAATATATTCAGATATATAATAAAAATATATGGTAATGGAAATTTGAAAAGAGAGAATTTTATTTAGTTTTCATTAATGCAACATTTATGACATTTCGTTAATATAATGATTAACTAAAACTTCAAAATAAAATTTTTTATAATAAAAACTTCATATTATGCATACATACATACAATGATAAAGATGAACGACTTGTATTACAAAACTGAAATTCAGTAAAAGATGTGTTACCTATTCTGTATCTTTTTTCCCATTTATAAGCTAACTTTCAACAATCTTATCCAAAGATGCAACATAAGATTTATGTATACGATTAAAAATTTATAATAACATGAGGGTACTCATTCCTTGATAAAGTTATATTATTTTAGTATGTTATAATTAATTGATTTTTAATCAATATTTCTTTTGGTTTTATTGATTTTCTGGACAACTTGCTTCGCACCTGTTAATGCATATAAATATTTGTGTTCTTCTCTGATCTGCAAATGCAATTTTAGCCATTAATGCATATAAATATTTGTGTTCTTCTTTGATCTGCAAATGCAATTTTAGCCGCTTACCCTTTTGATATTTGCGTTTTTCAATTTCGTTGATGCAGGTTATAAGCACTTATGAACAATTTCTTTCTTTCTATCTTTTTTCTGGTTTTTGAGGAGTGCTAAATATGAAGCACTTATCATACAATGTTTCAATTTTAATCCCATTATCATGATTTTGTTTGACTGTGTTTTTATGAAGCACATGATAAGTTACGCATAGCGAAGAAACGCATAGAATGTTGTAGAAGGTATTCCGTGAGCTTTCCTATATCGGAAAAAATGTTTACAAGTGGTATAAACAGTTCAAAAGAAGGCAGAGAAGGCGTTGAAGACGAAGATCCCTCTGGTCGACCCTAAACTTCAACTGACGAAACTCACGTCCTAAAAAAATTAAGATGTGATGCTCGCAAACCGTCGATTTACAATTAGAGACCTTTGCTGCTGATGTTGGAATTTCAAAAGGATCGGTCAATTCCCTTTTGGGCCTCAAACGCGTCAAATCTTGATGGGTACCGAAAACACTGAATGCGCCAGCTCACACTGCATTGATTATTCATGACTTTTCGCCAAAAATGAAACCCATATCGTTCCACAACCACCGTATTCCCCTTGAATTAGCACTTGGGGACTTCTGGTTGTTCCCTAAACTCAAAAGACCACTGCGGGGACACCGTTTTGAGTCGATTAAACAGATTCAACGTGAATCGCCGAGCACTTTGAAGGCCATCCCTGCCGATGACTTTTTAGTATGCATTGGAAAGTGCATTGTGTCCGGAGAGTATTACTTTGAAGGCAATGAAATAAATTTGGAAGAATAAATAAAGAGTTTTTGAAAAAAATAATTGGTCTTATTTTTGGGCACAGTAGTGCATATCCTTCAAAATGTTGTCATCTATAGGAGGTCGCTGAAATTTTCAACAAAATATGATGCTAATAAATTTAACTTATAATGACACTTTCAAAATTTCCATAGTGCTTACCAGAGTATTATCAAATATATAGTAATATACGTGCATTTTAATGTATTCAAACATTATTTTATTTTTAAAAAATGGAACAATGTTGAGTATTTGTTTAAAAGAATATTAACAGAATGAAATATTTTTCAGTAACTTAATACATATTTTTTTAATGATATTTTAGCTTATATTATATAACTAACTTAATAAGACAAATTAATTATTCATAATTTTGCTTATTTCTTCTTATAGATTTTGAATTAAAAATGTCGAGTTTTTGTTATAACTTTTCGCTCTCATTTAAATTTATTCTGTTCCTTGTAAAACAAGCAAATGTGAGAGTTAAAAGAATTGTGAACTCAATCGTAAATCGTAGCTTATTATATTATAATACGATATATCTTAAATAGATACCTCATTTAGATAATTTAAAAATCCGTATAATAATAATAGTAGTAATATATAACATAGAGAACAGATACATATTAAAATATTACTGTATATAATTATTTTCAGAGAGCACTCAACATAATTAATAAAAATTAACATTTTAAACAATCATTTTCATTACTTAATACTTATTCCATGGACGATAAGTGTGGAGGTGATATAATCAGAAAAAGTAAACAAAGTGAACAAGAACATACAAATCCTTTGTCATAATGAATAATTATTTTGATATTTCAAATGTTCTACAATTCATTAAAAGAAATATTTCCTTGAAAAAAATTAAAAGTATTAAACATTTTTGGAGAAACATTGACATTATTCGTATACAAATTATGGTAACACAATCTATAAAAATTAAAATACAAGTTAAAACGTATAATTATTAAATTAATCAGTTTTCATACGTGATAGAAAAGGAAAGAAAGGAATTAATAGTTTTTTAATGCAATTTTTAAATGAATGAATCTGTAAAAAACGTATAAGCAAATAAAAAATATTATTTTAATAACATTAAATAGTTTTACATTAATAAATATGCCTTTTTTCTTGATCATGAAATTTCTTGAGAAAATAATTAACATAATAGACAAGGCAAGAGTTTATTTTATTTAAAATTAGAAAAATCAGAATAATAATAGTAATATAATAATTAAATGCATACAGAAGCAGATAAATGCATAATCCACATTCATGCATAGTTGAAATAGTCTAAAACTACAAATGCTTAAATTTGCACAATTTTCCACATCACCTAAGAGGTACAGTGCCAAATGTGTTATCCTTTAAATCAAATCAAGTAAAGCGAGATTCCCCAGTAGGGCTATTTTCCTTACTCGATGAGTTTAGCATATATAAAATAAAATAACTTTAATTAGCAATTTTATTGAATACTATTAAATGACAACTTTTGAAGTATTTTTAGAAGCAATATTTTTTGAATTCAGTATAATTTGCAGATCAGAATTACCTGGTTATAATAATCTGTTACATTTTGAAGTTTCATCTTCTTCTTTGCACGAAATTGTCTTTGTTTTCCTACATTTTTTTGTTGATGCATTTTCTGTCCCTATGTCACTAGGCTGTTCATATGCTCATGCTTATGAACAGCCAACCATGTACATTTGCTTAATGATGTTAGCAAATCTTTCACAAATTTCTTGCATTGCACCTCAAATGTAAACATTTTAATCGTTAATATTGTCCTTAAAACTGAAGAAATTGCCCTTTTTTTTTTAAGATTTAAATTTTTTTTTTTCTTTTTTAAGTTCCTTAAATAAAATAAATTTTCTTGTACTCCAGTTTCGTTTTCACTAATATTGGTGGTTAACTCAGAATCTTCTATTTGACTCCTCTTCTTTATTGCCAAAATTATTTTTAATGTAAACAATATGAATAATGCTTATTTTATTACATTTTATACATGAATCTGCACAACTACATCGAAATTGATACAAGCAAATTCGACACGCAACAATTAATTCAACATTCAACAATTAATATCTATTTTTTTTTTTTTTTTTTTACGGAATACACATCACCCAGAGATATAAAAGGAGGGAACAAGCCACTCATTATCATTTGTTTTATAAATGTTAATATTGTATAGATTATTTTGTGCTATTTTATGTTTATTTCTAACAAGAGAAATTTTTTTTTTTTTTTTTGTTAATTTTCTACGTTGTAAGGAGGATATCCTATTTATTATTTTAATTTGCAAAGATTTTATTAGTTATGTATGGCCTTGTCCAAACGAAGACCCAATTTTCCTTTTAAATCACAGTTGTATTTTTATATTTTATGCCATTCTTCTATAGTCATATTGGTATTAATATTTGAATTTTGTCTAAAGCCTACACCCCATTGATGGGGCCGATTTTGGTATGTGTCGTAAAACAATTTAAAAAGACGAAATTTTTGGATCCTTTAACCATTGCGACACACGTATCCTTAATAATTGATTAAATGTAAATGTGAAATGTGACATATTGACCCCATAGGATTTCGCAATATTTCTCAAGTTTTGCATTTTAGTGGCAGCAAGACGCGTCGTTCGAGAAACAGTATTTGTAATTTTGTTTAATGGCAATGAATCCATTAATGTTAATATGGCAATGAATCCGAAAATGCTAGAATGCTGACTCTTTTATATAAGGGTTCGTATTTTCAACGCACTTTTTTCCAAGCACGTTTTATGTGCCAGTCACCAAATAATGTTAAATTATGCTGGAGGGAAAATTCTACCTCAAGCGTTACAATATGCTGGATAGTCCTCAGAAATAAACAATTTTGTGGCTATATATCTTGTTCTTAATTTACTGGCAAAAAAGTATCTAAGAATTGACTCACATTGGCGATTACTCCATAAAAAGGCTAAATGGAAAACCTTCCCATTTGTCATCTTTAACAACTAAACTAACAAGCTGGGTGTTATATTTATTTGTCCCATGCGTGGAATCAATTGATATAGTTTCATAATTTCATTCCCGTGTACCTTTAAAATTTGTGCTTCATTCATAAAAGTCAATACGAAATCTTCAAATCTAGGAGAGGAAAACTTTCAAACATTTCTCCTGTAAATTTATACAATAAAATTGAATTATAATTTTTAATTTCCCTTTTCTTTTACCCAACTATGCATGATAAAGCAAAGTATCATTTCATTTCATTTCTGATGACTGACATATTGACCCCCATAGGATTTCGCAATATTTCTCAAGTCTAAGAACAGAATTCTAAACTTCATTGAGCGAAATGCGAAATGTTTAGTTCTGCGTGTGAACCGATAGTGAAAAAAAAAAAATCTTTCCGCAGTTCTTCCGAGTCTCTTGCATCCGGTATGAATGCATTTTAGTCATTAAAATTAAAAAAACTGCTAGGACACAGATCCACTTGTTTATAGCAACAATAAATTTACATAATGCACATTCACTGATATCACCCACATATCATAAACAATCCCCCCACTACAATTAATGTTAAATTAAATGCTAAATTATTGAATTATTATAAATTATTAAATAATTAAATGATTAAATTAATTAATAAAATAATTAATCATAATTATAATATAATAAAATAATAATTAATAATATAATAAATAATTAAATGTTAAATTTACCGTGCAAATTATTATTATTTTTTCTTAACTTTAGGAAGTGCTTTGTTTCCTAGAGATGGTTTATACTTCATTTTTCTACAACTAAATTGAAAAAGAGATCGAGTGCATCTATTCGTTCATCTATTCAGTGGTATGTGATGGAAGTAGGAAATAAAAGTCAGAATGAATCGATAATAGTAATCGTATGAATTGAGAAAAAGAAAAGAAAAAAATGCAAAACATTGGTGATGAAAATGTAACATGAAATTTGTGATGAGTAAAGCGCGCAGAATGATAGAGTAAAAAGCAGAAAAATATAATTAAAACAACAAGTGAGTGTATATAAAAGAATAAAAATCAACTGCAAATGACCGAAGAACTAAAAAAGAGAGTTAAGGCTAGTAAGGAGAAAAAAAAAAATTGAAGTAGAGTGAAATAAATTATAATGATCAAAAGGTTCGTTAAGCAGCCAAGGTCAAAATACATTGAGAAGAGCGAACTGTTTCTGTCAGTTTGTTTATGTAATAAATTCACAGAGTAGAAAAGAGTATGCGTTGAAGTAAAAATATCTAAAAAGCAATGGGGAAGAAAGAGGGGAGATAAACCATTGGTATAAAAATGTAAATGATTGTGAATTAATATTGGAAGTCATTAAACTCAAGTAGAAAAATAAGTGAATAGAAATTATGATGGTTTGAGGCTTTGATTCCATTTAGAAGTAGAGTAAAGATACTTGTATTTTCTATTGAATTGCGTAAATATAGTTTGTGCCTTGGATGAGAGGGTTTTCGTGGGTAGCAATAGAAAAGAAATTTCTAGAAAGTTTTGTAATATAGTTGTCAATAGATTCAATTTTTAAATCTTGAGGAATTGCAGAGTTGTGGACAAACCAGATGCACCAGTGATGATATGAAGTTTGTTTTGAATAATTTGTACCGATTTTTGTTAGATTTTTGCAGCAAGACCCCAGATTGAGGCAGCGTAAGTAAGGATAGGCCAAAGAACTTTTTTTTTTTTTTTCTAATGCAGCTGGCCAGCGAGACCGTGATCTTTTATGCCATAAGTGACAGCACAGACGTTACTCACTTTGCACTACCCAGGGGGCGCGTGTAACTTGAAGATAAGCCACGGACGCGGAGTAACAATTAAGAACTTGTTTGTAAAGAAGAATTTTGTTTGACAAAGTTAATTTAGAATATTTATTGATAAATGGCAGAGTGAGATAAAAAATTTTCCAACATTTTTCTTTTTGATTTTTTTGAATATGAGGTCGAAACGTAAGTTTATTGTCTATGATTAAGCCGAGATATTTAATATTAGTTGTCCATTCAATTTGTGATCAAAAAGGAAAGATGAATGTATGGTTGTCTGGCGTGTCCTTTTTCGGAAAATGATGCTTGAGATTTAGAAACTTTAATTGCTATGCGCAATTTAGTTAGTCAAACCTTTAGGTATCCAGAAAATTTTGAAGAGTTTTGATGACGAGAATAGCACCTTCGGCAAGAGCCGCAGAATCGTCAGCAAATAAACAAGTGAAAATGTTAGTGCATTGAGGAAAATCGTAAATAAAGATATTGTAGAGTTTTATTTCTTTCTATCCTTTATAAAGGATATTGCGTGGTCAGAAATGGCAACAGAAACATTGTGTTGTTTAGTTTGAAATCGTAGTAGATAATGCAAAAATTCCCAAACTTTTCTGAATATTGCAATATGTTGTTTCGCTTTAATCTGGGATCCGTTTTTGTATACATTGCTATACCTTCTCTTATTACATGTTTTCATTTTTCTCCTGCTTACTTAATTGCATCCAGCACTGGAGCTGTTATAACATCATTATTTTATAGTTGGCAAGTGGGTTTTCCTTGGAATGAATGCTGTAGTCATTCATGGTTGAAATTTAATGCTTCTAGTATGTAAAATTAGAATTAAATTATAATACCTTCATATAGTTGTAATGCAAAAAGATTGATGTTCAATAGATAAATTTTAAATAATTTATTATGCCTCTATTCTAAATGTTTAATTTAAATTGTTAAATAGTTGCAATTTGACATCTTATTTAAAGTATATGTATGTGATGTATTTAAAATTTACACTTACTAAATCAAACATATAAATATTTCCATATTGTGTGGAATTTGTATTTGCTAACGAATATAAACTGTACCATTGTTTTTATAATGTTTTTAGTTTTTATGAAAATAAGATTTTCAAAATATTTTGTTGGGCTTATGATGAAACTGAATGGTTTGATCAAAATAAAGTAAGATTCTAAAATTATTCCTCCTCCATCAATGAAAAAGTATATGAACTCCAAACAGCAAGCACAAGTTTGTGGGATATGTCCAATTATGAAGGACTTCAATATCGATAGGATGTCATCGATATACTATTGAGTTTCCACGATCCTGTCATCTTTAATATCTTTTATAGTTCTGCTATAATTTGGTTAATTAAGTTATTTTATTATTATAATTTCTTGCATATAATCTGGGATTATATTTTTTATAAACCTTAGAATTTCGTGGAAGCTGTTTATAGGCAGCAGATTTATATTTCTAACATATTTTCTGTATATCAAGTAACAGCTTTGTAAAAAAATTTGACATATTCAAACTATTTTGCATTCTGAAACATCTTGAAAATTTTCAATTAATAAGATGCGTAATGTACAAAATAGAAATTGCATTTTAGATCTATGCGTTATATCATTTAAAATATAAATTTTTTTTTTTTATTTAATTGTACAAAAGATTTTTTATATTAAAATTGATTTTTTTATCCTGCTCCTGTTGACGGTTTTCAGTGGAGGGAAAAAAAGCAAAAACAGTGTATATAATTTGTAGCTGTTCACTTGATTTTTTTACAAGCCAAGTACAAATAAAGTTTTCTTCTTATAAACTGTGATTGAGAATTTAAACTAGTATATAGTTTTCAGTAAAGAGTGTTTTTGATGCTATAATAATCTTTGAAAAATAAAAATACGTGACTAATTATCAGGTTTTCAAAATACTTTTTTAAGGTATAAGATCTACAATGATGTTTGATTTATGAAAAGATGCATGCACTTACCAAGTTTCAGGTACATTATACAGATGTTCAATGTCTGCCATTGGCTGCACAGTAGACATCCAAAATTATTCTTGTTCGTTTCATTCTTGATCTTCAGGATGATTTTCTTTCCCTGCAGAGGCTGACTATTTTGAAATAAGATTATAAGAGCAAAACTTATAAAGAAAGGTTTTTTCTTCCTATATGTAAAGGACTGAAAGAATGCTGTGATTAACATTGAGGGGAACATATGAAATGAATTGAATTACTGTTTGGATATATGTCGTGGATCAACAATACATACTCTGATCTGATCTGATCTGATCTGATCTGAAACTTGGTAAGTATATGCATCTTTTCACGCATTGCTCATTGTTGCAAGTTTTATTATTCTAAATAAAAATGTTTTGAAGCCTGATGGATCATTTATGCCAGTCCTGTATGTTAGAGATGGTGGAAACTGGAAAAACAATATGTCATATTATGTTTATTTGATATATTCTATAGAAATATAGAATAATATAGAGTATTAGTAAAATAATTTAAAAGCTGCATATGAGAAAGTATACATCAGTTTAAAGAACAAAAGATTATTGGAATATTTCAAATTTTGACTTATACAAATCCGAATGAAGTAAATTTAAAAAAAAAAAATCTGACAATCTATTATCTTCAAATTTTCTAGAAAAGATAAAAATCTTGTTTGATGCTCATGCTCAATTATTAATCTGTTATTTCAAACAAGTATTTTTTAGTTGTATATTACTTCATCCCAATTTGATCTTTATTTTCATTCTTTTTGCCATTTCCTCATTTTCTTTTTTAACATTAAGACCTCATTGTTATCATACCAGATGTTACAACTCATTAATTTCATGCATTCTGTATATTTTTTTTTTCTCATTGTCTTCCTTCAGAATCGTATTTTTTATTTATTTCTTGTCATTATTTTTGGATAAATTTTGATTTGACTAACAATGCATATTTTTCTGTCATTTTTCTTTTTTAAAATATGTTTGAATTTACATATATTGTGAATTCTCTGATCCATCTGTTTGCTGGGCCTGCTGTGTCTCAGGAAAAGTATATTCTGGTGATTGAGCCCATGCTCTGTGTGGGCAAAACATCTCTTTGGCCTCCACTTCTAGTAAACAAGCAGTACATCTCTGTCTCCATGTCTACCAATCAGATGGTAGTCTCAAGATAAAAATTATTGTCATCGAAGAAGTGGGTCAACTCCAGTTATCTCGCTAATGATGGAGGTAGTCTAAGGGTTGATCATGTAAATCCTTGTCATTACTATCGCAGAAATCTGCCATATCTCATTGAGCTCCAAGGTGAGCAGTGCAGTATTGACCAAAAATTATTTTTTTCAACTGCATTGCTTCTCTGTCAAAAAATTTCCAGCAAAGGCCATAATTTATCATTACTGCCTATTATGACCCATTGTTAAAAGAATTGGTTGAAAAGAAATTTTAATAACTTTCTGCATTTGTCAGATTTAATTGTGTTGGCATCAAATGGTAACCTTGTGAGGATGTTGCAAGATCCAGAAGGGTTTGTATGCTATAGGTGGCAATTTAAAGTTAGTAAAAATAAAACTCCTGAATCTGGAGACCGCTCCTGGATAACCAATCAAGAAATGGATCTGGAAACCTGCTGTTCGTGACACTCAGACCATCATAAACAAAAAAGCATTTTACTTAATAGATAAACTGATTGATATTGATATTGATATAGATGTGTAGGTTCATGACTCAATTTCTACCAAGTGTAATATCTGAACCAAATTTAGTATTAGGGCCGTTGAAAGAAATTTTAAAGGAATTATGCGATCAAGGTGGTTGATTTCATCCATCATAAATATATAGAAAGGTTCAAAATAATTCTGCCATACATTTAACTTTGCATTTAATGGGTTCTGTTTTTCCCAGAACTATTAAAGCAGGGTATGTATGACCTTTTATTCCAAATCATTTACGATGTTTTAACTGCCAATTCTATGCCCATTCTAAAATGCCTGTAACTCTCAGATGCTTCTAAAAGTTCCTGTAGACTTGTGCTCAGTAATAAGGAAAGATAAAAATTAAAAGTAACCTGTAATTTACCTTACTCTGAAGGATGATAGCTGATTGTTTAACTTAATAGTTTCTTCTCTGACATAGTCAAAAAAGAACAAAATTCTTACAAACCATGCAATTGTTCCATTTCTGTAATGAATAATAATAGTATTACTGGCATAATTTATCTACCACTTTTAAAACAAAACTGTTACCTCTTGCACAGACTAGTATTGTTAACTGTGCTACTTCCATCAATGTTGTACCTGCACAACGACAACAGCTCAGTTTGTTGTCCCTGAAGAACTCCGATCTGTTACAAAGGGTGAAAAACCTAAGCTAAAAGTCCAACCAGCCATAAAAAACAAATTGATATGAGTAAACAAAATTAAAAGTGACTAATATTTAATAAAAATGGTTTAAAAACTGACTTCGATATCATCAGAATCTAATTCTGCATCTGTATGAAACAAGGAATTTGGTAAAATTAACAAAAAGATGATAATGTAGTAGTTTACAATGTACGTGGGCAGTTACATCGATACAAGTAGATATGACATGAAACTTTTAAATGATTTTTATTTCTTGTACATTGTTTGCATCTGCATTCAAAATTGTAAGAATTTTTTTTTAATTGAATAAATATCTTTTATTTGATGATGTACATGTTCTTAATGCTGATTTTATTGCTTAAATTTTTATTAAACCTTGCAAAATTTCAATGATTTATCTTTTGGGATTACCATTTCAGATGAATTGCTTTTATATAAGCCATTTGTTTCACAGAGCATGGTTAATATTGGCCCTTGTGCCATAAAAGACTATAACCAATCAATCTGTCACTTGCCTCTTTTCATAATACGGCTATATTTCATCATCTGCAGTTAACATGAGTTCATCATTTTATTTATAAAAAATTTGTTTATTTTACCTCATAGTAAATGTATTATCTTTAAAAGTATTGTTTTCCTTGATTTAGAAGAAAAACAATTTTTATTGAAACTTTTAAACAAAATCACATATTGACTTTACGATTTACACAAAGAATTGTCAAAATCCTAAAAGCATGCAGGTTTCCCCTCCTCCCCCTTCGAATCAAATATGCATACTAAAAATATAGGATATGCAAACTATTGAATGGACAAACCAAGAAAAATAATTGAATGTTTAAAAATTTTCTATGCAGCTGTAACTTTTATTTTGGGTTACATGAAATTTTTACTAATATATCAATGACTGAATGAAAATTTCATGTCATTTTGTATTTTATCTAAGCAAAGCTACTGAATGATATTTATTACTTTGCCCTTTAAACAAGTTATTCCATCAAAAACATTTTTGTTTAATTTCATATGAGAATGTTATGTTTTTCTAATTGAAATTATTAATGCTATTCACTAATCATTTTCTCTCTCTGATAATTATATAAGGAGTTGAATTATTCAGGAAGAATTCATGGTTGTCAGGCAGGGAAAATCATGTTTAATAGAAAATAATAAAGACATTGTCAGATGGATATTTGCATTTAATTGAAATGTTGAATTATTATTTTAATTTAAACATCAAGTTCTGCATATAATTGTATTAAAAAATTAGAATTTAAATGGGGTTTCAGTAAAAAAATATATTATTTACATAATTTATATATTAGGATGTATATTATGATGGATTAACATATATTAAAAATTTCTTTTTGTTTCATATAGAATTTTATTCTCATCTTGAAGATCATTTATATGGTCAGCACTTAGTTATATGGGTTGTAACTCAATCTTTGAAAGCTCATATTTCAAAATCACAACCTAGTAAAGCTTTGGTAATGTCTTTTCATGGATGGACTGGTAGTGGAAAGAATTACGCATCGAAAATGATTGCTGATTTTCTATATGAAAAAGGAGCTCAAAGTGATTTTGTGCATTGGTATATTGGAACTCGTGATTTTCCACATGTATCAGAAATAACAAAATATCGGGTAAGATGCAAACCTAATTTATTCTTATATAAACTCAAATATTTTTAATTGATGGATTTAATTTTAAGTTTAACTCTTATTTCTCACATAAACATAAGTTTCAAACTTGTTATAATTTCTCAAGTTATTTTATATTAAATGACTTTTATTCAAACTTGCAGTATTTTGTCCTGAAAACAAAATGTCTAGTGAAAATTTCAACAGTTTACTTTCTAAATTGTTTTTGAATTATTGTTATTTCTCTTTATGTATTTGTTAAAATATTTTAGACTATAACTTTAAATGTGTTTTTTTTTATGTAAAATTATTTCTGTTATTTTTGATATGCAATGTAAATAATAGCGTTCCTCTATGGTTGTGCTCTTTTCTATGAAGATCTGCATTTTATCTAAACAAATTAATTTACTATAACTAGAAATTTAAGAACAAAAAAGAAAAAATTATGTTTTTAAATTTAATAACATGTCTAAGATTATTCAGGACAAAAATTCCATTTGACCTGACTGTTAAATTTCATTCTGGGTGAATATTTCAAGAATATGGTCTAGAATTGTGCTGATGGATTATCCCATCTTATGTAGTTGTCACTCTGATGATGCTAGCAAACACATGCTATCATTAAGAACTTAATTGGCTGATAAAACTTTTGTAGGTATTATATGTACTGCCATATAATATTTTTTATTGAAATTTTCCCCTAACAATATATATTATTATTAAAAATAATAATTTTTTAAGTTTAGAATAATGAAAAACTATCCTAAACTAGCTTAATAGAAATAGTTGCATTAAGTATAAAATTGATTGCTAATAATTTTGTTCCTAAATTCCTTAGTTCTTGCATTTTTTTTTTAGTATTTAGAGACTTACAGACAGTAATTTCCTGTCTTTAAGCTGTTATTCTAATATAAAAACAATTTCTGAAAATTTTGCTTTGCATTTACATATAATCTATACTTTTTTCTCTGAAGTTTTGATTAAAATTAATTCCTAAAAATTCTTTTCTTCATTTTTTTTCAAAAAGAGCCCAACATGCCATCAAAAATTATAATAAAGTGAGGACTTCTGAAAGTTGCAAAATGAAAATGATGAAATGTAACCTTGTTTTTATGAAAAGGCAATTATCATGCAGAATGAAGTAACAAATAATTCAAAATGCTTTCCTGGAAGCAAAATGGAATATTCTTTCATTCTGATTAGCATTTATTAATTTTCATATGAAATATAAAGATCACAAATTGGTGAAATTCTTTTTAAAAATGTGTTCCATTTTGAATTGGATAGTTTAAAAATTGTTTGGAATTATATATATATATCATCAATTATTGCCTAAAATTTTCTCTATTTTACCTTTACTTGTTTTATTTATCATATAATATGTCTTTTATATATACTTCTCTTTTGTTTGTACCATAGTTTTTCATATATTTTTTTTTTCATCCTCTTAAATATTTAATTTTTGGATTTATCATATTTGTAGCATCAAAAATACTCTTAAAAATTGTGAAATGTTATGCTAACTTAAAATATAAATCACAAGTACAAAACAAAAAAAAAAGGTTATTGGCACATTATATATTAAGGAAATTAAAGTGATGAAGTGTAAACATTTGTATATTATGCACAATACATCGTCGTTCTCACTCCTTTTTTTTTCTCCCATCACTGAAAATTGAGTGCAGGTTGTTTTTTTTGCTTCAGATTATATACAAAAATTTTATGTTTATATATTGTTTTCATTTCTAACTAATTGACTTCTCTCTTAAGTATCGTATTATAATGAATATAAATTAAAATTTTAATTTTAATAATGCAAAGGAGAATGGGTTGAAAAATTGATGATAAATGTTTTTATTGGGTTTTTACAATTTTCTCCTTTTTAAGTACTAAGGTAGTTATAAAGTTAAAATAATGTTAGGAATATGAATATCCAAAAATGTCAGTTTTATTAGTTGGATTTGCAGATTTATAGGTTATAGCCAGTTTACCAGAAATTTCATTTACATCTATTATTAAAAATTTGACATCACCAAAGTTATTGCATTATGTTTATATGAAAGTTTTGAATATATAATGTAAATTCAGATAAATCTTAACCGTTAATAAAAAGACTATAATCCTCTAAACCTAGAGATTTTTATCTCAAATTTGATATCTTCAAATATGAATTAAAACTCAGATTTCAAAAAGAAATATTTTCTTTTAAATCACAAAAAAAAACTTTGGAATTGAATTATCATATAAATTTAGAAATAAAGAAAACCACTAACTGAAAATTCTCATCAATATGATATAAAGCAGCCTGTAAAATTAAAAAACAATGAAATAAGTTTCTGCAAAGTGCAATTTGCAGGATAAAAATATAGCCAAAAAAAAAGTATAATCTCTGGATTTTCTACTTGATTATCAAGCTTTTGAAATGGCTGTTTTGGTTTTTGAGTGTGACATTTTATCTATTTACTTAAATTAAAAATCTTTTCCAACTGCCTTTTACAGTTTTGGTACCAGTACGTCTTTTATCTGTTTTACTTTATTTGATTATTCTTAATATAAATGTTATATACGTTTTTAATTAATTTTCTTTCCTGGGAGTGTTTTCTAATTTATTTTGCACATATATATAATTTTATATGCACATTCTGAATATGTCTCTGCCTCTTTGTTTTTACCTAAAAACCTGCAGACCATATCTCTTGAGAGTATACAGGCTATACTATTATGAAAATGTCTTAGGTCAATGGATCTTAGATTTTTTTTTTTTTACTTGTGAAAACATTGCTCAACTTCCTTCTTTTTCATTATTAAATAAAATGTCATTATTTTATACACTTCATTCAGTTTATTTTTATATAATTAAATGACTGGAGATTATTTTGCAAAATTCAAAATGTTTTTTTTTTCCTGTAATTTTCAAATACTAAGCTTTATTTTCATTACATATAGTTAATTAATATCTGTATTAAAATCAAATGAGGGCTAACTACATTTAATTTGTGCTAAAAAATAACATTTAAAAGGTCAAAGTCCAATGCATTGTGTGGCTTTGCTGTTAAGAAATTTTGTTTTGTTTTTTTTTCAAAATATGATGTAATATCATAAATGATCAGTAAGTTCCTTAGAAATATTTGGTTTGAACTTTTATTTCATTTAAGTCACAACAGAAATAATTCTAAATAAGTGCATTGTCTTGTTCTTTTTATTGCTTTAAAATCAGGAATTTCCTATCGTTGTATTATCAAAACTTTTATAAAAAATTTGGATATGCTGTGAACTTTCAGTTTTGTTTCTGCCATGAAGAAACAGATAGGTTACCTGGTTGGAATTTTCCAAAATAACATTCAAATGTTAAACACATATTTCTGAATGTTCAGTATCATTTCCATTCTTGTTCCTCTTGTGGATGCAGTATAACAGTTGTAATGTAGGCACATTTTATGTGTCTGCATTGAACCTACTATGATTCTGCTGTTTCTACAGAAAATAACATGTACTGTAGGATCTCTTTTTATGTAGTGGATATAATTCGAAGAAACATACATATATAAAAATTATATGAAAAAAAGACTTTACTTACCAGGAAAATTTAGGAATATTATCTGCATTTTTTAAAATCATATTGGATCCTAACAAGTAGTTAAAATTAACCTAAAACCACATGAAGTATGCAGAAATTTAAAAAAAAAAAAAAAAATAGATAGCTTAATAAATTTCTTTGAAAACCTGCAAGAAAGTCATGTAAAGGTTTAAAATAATTCTTGTATTCAAAGTTATTTTATTGTCTAGTTTTGTTATTTGCAATAATTATCATTATGTGGTAGTTGTCTGCACAGCTTGCATACTGATATCAATATCACTTTCATCATCAAAAAAATTATAAAAAATCTTTTTATATTTATAGATATATGATATAAACAGTGATAGTTTTTCATAACTCCATTCTCATTGTGTATAGCCTTTCCTTTTCTGGCAATAATTAAACTTTATGATAATGAATCTACTAATTTTTTTTTAGTTAGTTCACGATATTCAGGCATACAATTCTGCAACTTGCATTTTGATTAAAATATTCATTCGGAATTGTGATCATTAAAAAAAATAATTTTACTATAAAATTGCAGACCTTCTCAAATTAATTTTGCAGCATGAGGGGGAGGGCTGGGTTTTTTTCTTTACATTTTTATTGCCTTCGTACCTGTGATGATATCTGAAATTAGTTTAATAATATTATTGTCATGTAAGATATCCATAAGTGATTCATTTAAAGAATCGCTGCTATATTTCTTAAAACCACCTCAGCCTATTTGATTTGCCAAAGTAATTATTTCATCTGATAATGTCGATATTTGCATGGTTATATTGCTTTCCAATATGCTTAATATTTCATACTGGCATATTTTGTTAATGTAATTTCATACTCTATAATCTGTTATTAAAAGTGTGACATTAAAAATTGCAGTTAATGATTTTGTGTGCACTGCATTCAGTTTATTTAATAAATCCACATTTAGGTGCATTCATATTACTCTCATTAGATATACACCTCTGCCAATTGTATATATTTCAACTGTTGTGTATTTAAGATATTGAATACATTTATTTATTAGCAAAAATTATGAATTCAGTTTACTTATAAATTTCTGAATTAGCTGTATGATTATTTTCCCTGTATAGGATAGACTTCAAAAAGAGATACCAGAATACACAAAAAAATGTGGTCAGTCTTTATTTATTTTTGATGAAATGGATAAGATGGCACCAGGGATCATTGATGTGATTAAGCCATATATAGATTTTTATGATGAAATTGATGGTGTAGATTACAGAAAAAATATATTTATATTTTTAAGGTGAGATTTCTTACATTTCAATGAATTATGGTTATGTATCGATGGTATTCTCTTCAATAAAATCTTCAAACATATTCCCTCCCATCCTATAAAAATATCAGTTTGACAGATAATGCTACTTTTGTATGAAAAAAGATTTATTCATTTTGATTTTAATCCATTATTAAATATAAAAGTTGACATTAACAATCTATTTTACAACCACTTTCAAATCAATGTTAGGTTTTTCTTTCTCTACTGATTTGTTTATAGTGTATTGTGTATCTCATAAATTTGTAGTCAGTCTATTTGTAATGATTAGATTTTTAATTAAATATTTTTGTGCTAACTTTAAAAAATTATTATTATTTATAAAATAAAATGTTTGTAATCTGTTATTGAATCAAGGTAATTTTTTTCTCTTATTTCACCAAATATTATTATAATTCTTTCAAATAATCGTGGACTGGGCAGTTTTTCAAATTTAATTGAATGTGTTTAAAATTTTATTTCTGTTACTATCCCTAGTGCACCCCCTGTCCATTTTTGACATTGTTGCTACTGCTGATATACTTATTTATTTATTTATTTTAATTGAAATCAAAGGTTTAACTTTTAAGATTATTATAAAATTTTGCCCAAATGTATATTGTATAAAATATATTTGGACAAATTTAATATATAATAAAATATAACATTTATATTTATAATTATTATATTTATTACATTAGATTTTTTTTTATACATTTACATAGAGGACAGGAAAATGTTAAGCATTACCAGAAGAGTAAAATTGCTTATAAGTTTTCCTTTTTTATTAAATTAGGGTTTACAATTTAACAATGTATATGTAACAGTTTTGTGTATGTATTAGCTTTTTCAAAACAATTTTTACATTAATTATGTAATTTGACAAAATAGCTATTTTAAAATAATCTTATCTAGTCAAGTGGGCTTTTTTGTAAATCTTATTAAATAGAAAAATTCTTTTATCCTTTCAATTTTAAAAGTTAATTATAACTCCTAACTAATTTCTTTTATTTGCCCTGCAAGAATATATTTACTGTATTAAAAGTGTATATGTATAAATTTAACTGAAATCTGACTTTGAAATATTTATGTAGCATTCATTTTTAATTTCATAGAGTTTTTATTTGTTTTATATCACGAGACAAAAGGCTCCTAGTAAAAGAAGCTAGCTCTATCTTCTTAATCTAATTCATTGGAAACTAAACTTTTTTAATCTGTTGATTAAAAAGGGAATATATTTTTAAAGATTTATTCTGCTAAAGTCAGATGCTTAATGCCAAAAATGTATCGCAATAAAGATGATGAAATGGAACATGAAGCAAGGTGCATAGCTTAATAGCTCTTAAATTGTTGTGTAAATAGTTATATTGTTCTTTTGATGCTAATAATGTTTATTTGTTCTTAGCAATGCTGGTGGAAGTGAAATTACAAGAGTTGCATTTAATTTTTGGCTGGATGGGAAAGATAGAGAAGATATAAGTATGACAGATATTGAACCGTTAGTCAATCTTGGAGCATTCAACGAAAAAGGTTAGTAAATACATTAGTAATTTTGGATTATAAAATGTATTTATATTTTTTATCTATATTTATTTGTAATTAAATCTAAATTGCACTCATTACCATATAAATTAATGTGCCAAGGTGTTGCTGTACCTCTACAAATCTTGGCATGAAGGTTTGTATTGGGCGCACAAACAAATAATTAAACTTTCAACAATATTCTACAGTATAAAGTCAGTAGAGGGAATTTATATACAACCACCCTATTCTATAAATAATCTCCTTGAGGTACATCATGTACATTTTATATGCTGCAAATGTACATTTGTCATCAGAGATGCTGTACGCTGCTTTTGTAGCAATTATTGGAATTTGAGAAGTGCAACTTTTGTTTGCTTTAGTTCTACTATTTCTCTAACATTTTGTGTCCAGTGTTGATGCTTATATTAAGTATTGATAAAAATTAAAATACACCAAATTTATCATTGTGTATATTTTTTATTGTATGCATTTTAAGTGTTTTTTCCCTCATATTTTGAATTTATTTAGAGCTAAATCAATCATATTTTAAAATTAAAAAGATAATTTATTTGCAAATATATTTAATATTCCAGGTGGATTACAGTATAGCCAAATAGTTGAGAAAAATCTCATTGATGTTTATGTTCCGTTTCTACCATTGCAAAAAATTCATGTTAGAAAATGTATTATTCATGAACTTAAATTGCGGGGACTGAATATGAATGATGAACTTATAAATAAGATTGCTAGTCAGATAATTTATTACCCGCAACAATTCGAAATATTTTCTATTTCTGGATGCAAGAAAATTTCTCATAAAGTTGATGTTTATGCTTCTGATGAATTCTAAAACAATTTTTTTTAATTAAAAAATCGTTTATTTTATAAGCAATATATAATTTGTGTATATTTTATTTATTTATTATTATTATTATTATTTGTAAATCCATGTATTGTCATTATTTTTAAAAAAAATCATTTTATGGTATTCAGATTATAGGCCAGCTATTATTAGCAAGAAACCAACACCAAATGAAATTAAATTTCTTGCTTCATGAAATATTATTTAATGAATTAATTAATATAATTAAATGAAGGAAATTTTAATTTAATGAATTAATTAATATTTAATAATTTATTTAATATTATATAAATGAAATTATAATCCATTTTATGTTACATTCAATTATATTTATTTAAATTATATAAAATGAAATGTGTTAAAAATGCTTGTGAAGTATAGTAAATTATGTGATCAATATAATAATGTTATAAATCTTTTTATGTAAATATGTACATTTTAGAGGTTTTATTTTGATATGTAATACATATTTTATTATTGAAATAAATCCTTTGCCTGTTCTGCAATTTTATTAATTTCAGTGTTTGAGGAGATTTGATAAAAATGCAGCCTATTTTGGCTACTTAATTCCTATTAATTATTTTTTATGAATTAAAGTCATGTTTTACTTTTGTTCAGACTCCTTTTTGTGATTTTTTCATACTTTTATCAAGTTGAATAAAGGAGGAAAGGTAAATCAATTACAGAAATACAACATCTTATAAGCTAAATTAGGTTGGTGACAGAACTGGGAATTCATGGAATTTTATTGATCTGAAAAGTCAGGAAAACTCGTTAAAATGTCTAGAAATCTTGGAAAAATGCTGACGAGAACATTTTGTGTCAAGACAGGCACTCGATTGGTGATTTTGTAACCAAACATGCTTGGATTGCTACTCATTTTACGGTAACCTTATATGCTTGTTTTTTATGACTAGCTATTCTCTTAATGTTCTCATATTTAAATGTTTCTTTCACTAGTGTGTTGTATGTGTCTTTTAATTGTGCTCTGCTGGTACTCATGCTATTATTTTTACCTATGCTATTTGCTTTAGCTGATTTAGGAAAGCAAAGATTTTAATGTTTTTAATATATTAATTATTAATATGTTATTGTTAATAATTATTGTTATCTATTAAGCTTAAATTCAATCTTTATCATCTACATTAATTGGTATTTATTACTTATATATTATTTATGTATTTAATTACTGAAAATTAAGCCTAATGAATTATTTGATCAATTATCCTTTAACATATGCATTGAATGCATATTTTATTTTATTTTTTTTTTTGTGTGTGTTTAATTACTAATTTTGCTCTTCAATTGAGCTTCCATTACATGTGTACATAGAAAACAAAATTTAATGGTTCAAAATTCAATGTCTCCCTTAAAAACTCATTCAGGGAGAATTATCGTTCGCCGTTTTGAGATGTCTTGTTAATTATTTTCACGGGTTTCTTAAAAAAGAAGTCAATTGTTAAAATAATTTAAATGAAATAATTGATCTGTATTTATTTTAGTAAGAATGGCTATCTTATTATAATTTGGGGTGGGTGGGGGGAGGGTAGTATTAGAATTGTATTACTGTAGTATTATATTGTTTCAGTAGATTTTTAGGATGTTCATAGTATTTTTTTTAAAATTAAATTTCATAAAAATATTTTTTTCATATTAAATAACTGGAAAAAATATTATTAATAACGTATATTGCATATATACAGTGATTCTGAGTAGGGGGAAAGCCAGGAAACTAGTATAATTAGTAGCCGTAAATCAGGAAAATGTTGCAAGTTTAGTCAAGGAAATTTTATTTACAGTTTCTGTATAATAAAGTACTTTTTCTGAAATTTTTTGGCTGATATATGAATGATTTAAAACTTCATAAATTTTCATAGCATAATTATTCCTAATTTTGATTAATATTATTCAATATTTTGTTATGATGACAACAGTTATTTTCGAAGTTTAATGAACTTTGTCCTACTAGTTATAACAGTAACATTGACAATATTAATGTTTTTATTAATTCCATCATGATAAGTATTTTTCGATTATTGAAATGTCTGCAATGGTTAATAATATACTATTTATTTCCAATTTTTTTTATATTTTGTGTGAACAATTTGTTCAATATACTATTTTTTTTAGAATTTTATTTAACAATTCATTATACTTTTATTTTTCTTATACCACTTATTAGTCTTTCTTTTAATAATTTTTATTAATTTAAATATATTTAAATACATTTTGTGGGTGAAAAAAATTTTAATTTCTTGTATGTTTGTTGTAAGGGATTTTTAGATGTCAAAAAATATTTAAAAATATACAACAAAAATTAAATTTTATAATTGTTAACTGTAATATTAATAATAATTTTGCCACCAAAAATTTTAATTCTTCTCATGATAAGGTTAATTACGACAAAGTGACGATAAATTTTCAATATTTTGATTACCAGAAATTTCTAACATCAGCTGAAAACTGAAATAAAAAAAATACTTTAATATGTCTTTCTTCTACAGAATTTTACATTAAAGTATGCTGTGAAAATAAGAACAATAGATAGGTAGTGGAAGAATACTAAAGATTTGTGGTGCATCAGATACTATAGGAATGTTGTACCAGTTAGTTGAATGCTGTATGAAGCAAACTATTAAAACAAGCAAACAAACAAAAAAAAAAAACTTCAATTTGTTTTTGTTACCAAATATTACATTAAGGAAATATTTCAATTATCTAATATATTAATGTTAAAAGAATAAGGTGGGCTCATCAAATAAGTACAGAACATTCAAGTTAAGTCAAATCTTTTAAGATGTTATTTTTTATTCCATAAAGAGGGTCATGTGATTGCTTTCTTTAAAAGTAAGGAAGAAATTTATCCAGTAAGAAAACTGCTTTCTGGGTAAGGGTAATATAACTTTTATAGTTCATGCCTCAATTTTTTTATAATTATGATCTAACACATGTCACTCTTTAGCCTTTTGAAATATGACTATTAATTTAACAACTATGCATTATTTCTATGCAGTTATGCATTATTTATTATTTGTGTGTAATATAGGCAATTCTAGCATTTTTAAATGATAATTGTTTCTCATAAAATAATACAAGGTACCTGGAAGTCAAGGAATTTCATAAAAATATCCAAAAATCAGGCAAAAATCGCGCCAAACATGCACACGACCGGCGATTTTGTAGGTTCACTACAAACTTGGATTGTTACTCATTTTACGACAAGCTTACATCTGTTTTTATTTTTTATGACGTGCTCATCAGTTTATTGTTTATCATTTTTAAACGCCTTATTTGTGCTCTGCTTGTACTCATGCTACTATTTGTACTCATTTATAAAAATCTATATTTTATTTTAAATGTATAAATATCTATTTATATTTGCTTAAACCAATTTAGAAAAGTAAGGATTTTAATGTGTTTTTTGATGTTTTATTAATTATTTATTATGCATTATGTATAAGTATTTATTATGTATTATGTATTAAGTAATTAATTTTTGTATTAAGTATTATTATTATTATGTATTAATTTTATTTATTAAGTATTCTTAATACATAATTATTTTATTATGTATTAAGGAGAGAATTAAATTCTCTCCTTAAGCCTAATTTTGCAATCTTTTAGTATCTGCATTGGTTGGTATTTATTACTTATATATTTGTTATTTGTGTATTTAATTACTGAAAATTAAGTAATGAATTATTTATATATATTTTAAATGTATTAAGGTTAAATTATTTAATCAAGTGTCCTTTAGCATATGCATTGAGTGCATACTTTAATCTGTTGTTTGTATGTTTAATTACTAATTCTGCTCTTCAATTGGGCTTCCATTACATGTGTACAAAGAGAAAAAAAAAAGGAAAATTCAATGGTGTCAATGGTCAGGCCGCCTGTAAAAAACATTCTGGGAGAATTGCCATCCATCATTTCGTGATGTTTTGCTGTTTCTTTTTTCGTAATTTTCTTAAAAAAAAAAAAAGACAATTGTTAAAATGAATTATGTAAATCCTCTTAATAATCTTAATAAAAATAGTTTAAATGATATAATTGTTCTGAATTTATTTTAGTAAGAATGGTCATCTTGTAATTATTTGAAGGTTTATTGTAATATACTGTTTTAATAGATTTTTTTAGGATGTTCATTCTATTTTTTAAAATTAAATTCCATAAAAAATATATTATTTTTCTTATTAAATAACTGGTAAATATGTTTTTAAGAACATATGTTATACATATATAGATTCTGAGTAGGGACAAAACCAGGAAACTAATAAAATTAGTAGTTTAAGCCAGGGAATTTTTTTCACAGTTTCTGTAACCACCCTTGATATAAACACTAATTACTTTAATGAAACTGTAGCACTCTAGAATTCTGTAGTAGGTTAATTGTGTGTATTTATCATAAACAAAATGTAAACTTTTTTTTTTTTTCAAGTGCAACATTTCAAATCATACTATG
This sequence comes from Caerostris extrusa, assembly GCA_021605095.1. Lineage (NCBI taxonomy): Eukaryota > Metazoa > Arthropoda > Arachnida > Araneae > Araneidae > Caerostris > Caerostris extrusa. The sequence goes on from BPLR01006165.1 coordinate 134,237, forward strand.
CTTTACAGATTGGCCATCCCTGTTATAAAATCTAGAAGATTTTGAAAATATGCTTGTAAGCAAGGTTTTGTTTGAGGAGAAGTGTTTGTTTGTTGAGTTATATTAAAGTTCCACCTGACAAAATTTAAAAAATAAAAATTATCTTTTTGTTAATTAAATTTTCTGTTGAATAACAAACAGAAAACATATGATAGTACAGTGTAATGTTTTTGATGATTTTCTAATAGAGCCACACATTTATAAATATTTAAAATGAAAATAATATTTATATTTAAGATACTAGTGTGAAGTAAATTTATATTAAATGTAATGATCGCTTATTGTGTGTAACCTGTAACCCCTGCTACCACTATCTTAGCTTGCAGTACTAATGTTATGTAACTTTGTATGCTTACTGGAGCTTTACACATGTAATTGCCAAAGTAATAGTTGTTTATCTAAACGAAGTGATGCCACTGCCTGTTTGAGTTATTAAAAAAATATCTAAATTAAAATTTCTTCTGACAATTTCTATTTAACATTATTTAATAAAAAAAAAAAAAAAAAGCTGATGAAAATTATAAAAATAAAATATTCAACAATTTTGTTTTCCTTAGATTGAGGCATAAATGTTAAACAAGGTTTATAAAATAATAAACTGAATTCATTATTAAATATAATCTAAAAATTGTGAGGACTTGACATATTTTTGCTGCTTCACTGAGTTGTATAAATACATCCAATTTTAATTAATAAACTTTCAAGTATACATAACTTTTATTACATTTTTTGAAACTGTTTAAGTTAAAAAGCTCTGTGCCTGTTTCTTTCCGTATATTTCAAATACACGAAACTATTTTCGTGTTTCCTTAAATCATATTACAACTCTAATTAAAAATTTCCATCCATTATTTTTTATATAAAAATAATTTTTAAATGGTTGATAGTGCAGTTTTGTATATAATAGATGCTTTTGGGGTGTTAATAATAATTAATTAGGTAATAATTGATTTCTCAAGCAAGGGAAAATTTTTATATCATGTCCTTAATATGATCTGAAATTAATTGGTACATCAGTTCTAATTTTTTTATGTTTATGTTTGCAGTTTATTCGATTGTAACCATGAAAATTTTAATCTATTAAAATAATTATGCGATTTAAAGCAAAATTTCTGTGTTATAATATTTAGGTGATATACTTGAAAACAACTATGATATTTTGTACTATTTTATTTATTTAAAGTAATTTAGAAATGAAGTGTTGGGCATTTAGTTTTAGGATCAAATCATGCTTTAACAAGAAATGAACCAAATCACACAAAAAAATGCTTGCACACTGGGCTACAATTACACTTTATACTGTTTTTCAAAATTAAAATAATTTTCACTTTTTATCCATTATATTCAGAACTAAAGAACAGACTAAAAAAAAAAAAAATTTAGGTATGGTTATAAGTTGATATAATGATAATTTTAAAAACCGCCCTCATATACACAACATTTATAGTGCTTGCATATAATCGTGCTTCGGTTCCCAAAAGTACCTAGGTTATCAGGTTAACGCTCTTCCAACGTTAAATCGTTTTGGAAATCTGACAGTTCTTAAGACCCTGGGGAAGTTTTATCCTACTTTCTCGAATAATAACATTGTACTATTATAAAATTTTCAGGCTCTGGATAGTATTCGAAGGTGGAAGAGTTAAAGTTGCCCTCCAAAGAGCGTCCAAAATGTTCTCGTTAGAGATTAGGTCTGGTGATCTGGCTGACCAATCCCTCCGGCAAATATCTTAACTTTCTAGAAATTCATTGACAAGAAGAGCCCTGTAGTAATGTGCATTGAAGTTGCGTACATTGAAATAAAATCAGATTCAAGTGTACAGCTGGAAAGGCGAACATAAGGTTTTAACATCTGTTCTTTATATTTCACAGCAATCGCGGAATCTCTGACGAAAACATGGGTCTTTGTGCCCATTCAATATATGCATGATCAAATCTCCGCCGCTCGTAGTGGTCTTTTTTCGCAGGATGGAGGGCAGGTATTGAGTCCCTACTTCTCTCCAGACGATTCTATGGCGGTATTTAGGCTAAAAAGAAAACAGAAAGCAATTTTGTTTGTTTATGAAAGTATATTTACCAAGTTTGAAACGTAGGAGAGAAAAGGGTATATGAAGTTTGTAAGCCATAAATTTGTCCAATGAATACAAATAAATAAAAACAATAAAAATTAAAAAGTTTTGATACTAGCATAGAGTTTGGAAAAGATTAACAGGACTTACAATATTGTAATAATTTGAAAAGTAAGATTAATTACAATTTTTTATTACGAAGGAATACCCGACTAAACTCATAATTTAACTTTAAAAAAAAATTATAAGAAAGTTGTAATGTTTCACAAATTCGATATGAAGTTTATTTTTAAATGCTATCTAGAAAAGTTGTAATATACTACAGATTTCTTATTTTGGAATTTTAAAAATTTCTGTAAGTACCCAATTTTGTCGTCTTATTATTTTAGTTTTGAATCTCAAGTGCTATTACAATTATTTTATCATTTTTCATATTTATTCAATACAGTTCTTTTAAAATGTCATGAAACTTTACAAATCGAATTTAACATTAAATTACTATAAATAGCGCAAAGAATGAAATCTATCAATAACTAGCCAAATATTAGTAGGCCCAAAATGTCTATATTTAATCATTATTGGTTGTTCATATTCATTTGTTAAAATGATACGAATTTGGTTTCGAAAACTAGTTTCATTAATTAAGAAATTTTTTTTTTTTTTGTAATCATTTAAAATTATTCTAAAATACCAAAGAGTTATGTAAGCAATCATTGCATCAAATTGAGGCTATCGTTTGTGTTGTACTTTTAGCATTGATTGGCAAGCACTGAAATGACAATAAACCATTTCTTTTTGAATAAATAATTAAAAATATATCTCATTTCAGTTTATTTCCTAGAAAAGTAAAGGATTATTTAAATTGTAATAACTGAAATTAATATTTCAAAATAAAAGTAGGCTGCAAAAATTGAAAAAAAATTTTCTCAGAAGGATTGCATGTCACTCAATAATGCAACGTTGTAATCATTATTATCATTTTTTTTTTTTAATTTTGTCTTAGCTCATCTTTTGTTCAACTTACCATATTTATTAATGACCTACTTTGTATGTGAATTTTTACTTTCTACATCAATCCAAAATTTTAGTCGTGCATAATTATTTTAAATTGTTTTTTTTTAAAAGCCACATTGTGAAATGATATTTTGAAACTTCCTTTCATTCTTTCGTCCGTCTTTTTTTTTTTTTTTTGGAAAAACCATTAAAATGAAATTTACGATTCTGTCTGAATTTTGTTGTTGGTGTGACTGATATCACCTTAAGAGAAATAATCGCATCTTTCTTTAAAATGTTCTCAATATGACTTGACAATAACCTGACTGCGAAGTAAAATATAATAATGATTACATTTCGTAATTTTATGTCCCGTTTAAAATATATTGATAAGTTAGGTCGTAACAAATCTCTACATGAATTTTGTTCACGGATTTAACCCATGAATTTTACATTAGCATTAAATTGATTTATCACGAATTTATATATAGATAAAAAGAGCAGCATTGAAAGGAGATTTTCTTTTCAAGTACTTAGAATAAAGTTGCTTCACTTTTTTTAAATGAAAGTGAATGTCACGATGAAGTTGTTGCAATCACAAATTAAGAATCATATTTAATTATATGCTATCACTTTTTCTCATTGAAGCAATTTCATAATTGGTCCATCATGAATATAAATAAATGGAAAAAGAAAATAACTTGGAAAATTGAAACAGGTTAAGGTTCAAAAATCTATTATTCAATTATATGCCATGTGAGATGGACTAATTATTGTATAGCTATAATTTTTTTACTGAAGAAAAGCTTTTTATTTTTATATTATAATCGTCCAATAATTTATTAACCGAAAAATATTATACTATAAAATTAAAATTGTAAATTTTGGATTTGAATAAAAAAATTATTATAATTAGAGGGCATAAGTATATATGGCATACATTTATAATAACACTTTAAAATTGCAGTTTTACTAGAGAAAACTTTTAAATGTTATAATGTAAAATTAGGATATAAATTATTTTAAAGAAACAAAATTAGAAGCAAATTATTTCAGCCCTTTCTAATGTCTCATTAACAAAATTACTGTTCCGTTTTTGATGCATGTAATCATATGATTTATAATATTCTTGATATCAGGAATAATCGTTGTTGATTTTGTTATATGGTTGAATAAATTATTTAAATCACTTTCTGATTAATGATGGATAATTATATTTTATTGTCCGTTAAAGAATGTATAAAAGATATGATTTTAATTTGAGGATTTCTAATTTTTGATAAAGTACTATGAGTTTACATATTTAGTGTTTTCCAACTCAAAATGCTGATATTACCTTAAGGACTTGCGCTGAATTTTTTCTCACGTTATTATGTTTGACGTCGTAATTTCTTATGAATAGAGAAATTAATTATTTATTATTATGATATTCGTTGGTTACTTCTATAAATTTTACTAGTATATAGCAAGAATAAAAAATGTACTAATTCGAGGCAATACAGTAATATGTTTAGTTAATTTTTGTTTTCGGAGAAAATGGTTAATTTGTTTAAATATATTATAAACATTTAATATATGTATATATATTGTTAATTTATATTTAAATATTAAATGCTTAAATTTGTTTAAATTAACATGCTTAAATATATATATATAAATCTAAAGTTTTTGTTAAATCTCTATTAGCTGTAACTGTGTTTGATTATTAGGATTTAAGATCGGCTTTTTTTCCTTGCACAAAATATCATTTACCTATCTGATGTGATTTCTAAGGCTTTATTGGTAGGTACCAATAAAAGGGAATTTTAATACATAAATATTCTTTAGAACAAATAATATATATATATATATATATATATATATATGCACACACACATATTATATATATATATATATCTAATTGGGCTTTTAGCATATTTTTTACATACTAGAATATTTTTAGCTCTGCAAATATGCACACAGATGCCCCGAAATAGATATGAAAGATTCTTATTTATATTTTAAAATACTTCACAGAGTTATTTATTTATTAAAAAAATATTTATTCATTAGAAAAGAGAAAGTGTAATGGGAATTTTAGCAAAATGTGAATTTTAATATATGATTAATGATATTTCATGCATAGAATATATAAAATTTTGGATATAAAGCGAAAAATATGCATTCAACCAATTCTTTAAGAAATAAAAAGGGAGAAATTGAAACATAAAACATAGAAAAATTGACTGATATGAAGGAAAATAAATTCGAAAAATACTTGAATAGAATTAATAACAGAGACAAATAAGAAAATTGACCAGTTACAGTGAAGTATTGACAAAGTCAAGGCTTATGGGAACGAGGCGGAAATAAGGAATGAATGACCTATCTATACATCGATATTCAAGGACAATCGTGTCTTTGCCACGCCTTTCAAGACAATAATTTACGTGTGCAAAAATGAAACTACGCTTATCTTCCGAATATTTAAATGAACTCTTTCGGCTTTTTATTTGATTCATTATCATTAATAAGATTTTTTTAGCTATATTGGGAAAAAGTATTCGGAGTAAAATTAACTTTTACTTCGTGTGGGATTTTGTTTTCAAAGGGAAAACACATGTTTATTATATAATAAATTTATTTACTTTTTATGATATATATGTAAAATGTTTAATTAATTATTTGAAAAATTATTAAGATTATTGACTAGTTGCAACAGGTCACATTATGGCACAGCTACAAATGTAATATTTGAACCTTATTAAGTATGCGACAATTTTACGTATATTTGAATAATTTTTGGTGTTAAGTACTTACAAAGGCCAATTATTTTTGAAAATGTAATCGATGTTTGTTATTTTTATTATATATTTATATGATATTTTTGCCTTAATTTTCGAAATTCACTAATACGAGTAATTTGGTTTGGTTGGTCGCTCTACGGTCATTTTGTGCACACTTTAGGCTAATTATACCGGGTCCTACAATTTAACATGGATTCCGAATTAACAAACATCCATGCCACCGCCAGGAGTCGAATCTGAATTCTGTGATACCAAACGCCAGAGCGCTAGCCAATTGATCATCAGGCCGCTTATGAGTAATTTGACAATAATTCTTGACACGTCAGTTTTTAATCTTGGAAACATGTTCGTACATAGAAAATGTTCTTTCTATAATGTCACATATATTCTTTAAGTTTTCATCTATGATTCTTTTATATTTTATTTTTTTTTTTTCCATGAAAAGAAAAGATTATCTTGTTTTTCTCTTGTTATTATTGCTGAAGTATTATCACATATAATGATGATAATACTTGTTTTACCCTTTATTCTTACTTATTATAAGAATGAAAAGATGTATAGCTAAATGTTAGAATGATTAAATAGCAAGTTTTTTTAAACTCCGTAAAAAATATTTTTACATCACTATAACTTTCTTATTCGTAAATAAACGAAACTTATTAATTACTAACGCAATTAAGACTATCTAAAACACTATTCATATGTTTGTATAGTTAAATTCTCATTTAATTAAAGTTTTATTTCATAATAGAATGAAAATTTGATTTTTAAGATTAAATGAAAGAAAAATTAATATCAAGAAGATATGATATAGATTCATCTCCTTGTAGTAGTAGTAACGCCTTGGACACCTACGTAAATCTGAACATATGGCTTCTCTGAAAACTCAATGTGGAAGGGTGATCTTCAGTAGAATTTCTAAATATCCATTTATTCTGATTAAAATTTTAAATAAGTCTGATACTTCAACTAATGGAAGCCTAGTCAAACTAAAATTTAAAAAATTAAATTGGGATCTCTAATTTTAGAAGTGTAAAGCTTAAGAACAATCTTCCGAGGAAACAGACAGGTCTCACAGGACGATTTGTAAACGTGGTTTTATAGGGACGACAAAACCGTTGGGTTTTATAACGTTGGGAAAAACATTTGTGTTATTACTGAGCTGCTTAATCAATTATGTGATAAATTTAACATTGTTATTCTTCTACTTTTTCTAAATCAGCCCTCCAAACTATTGACTAAACTGTCGACCACAAAAGTAAAAAGCCAGTTTCTTATACGTCTTGTACAGAAAAGTTATTTTTCACTCCCGATTAATCCCAAATGTTTGCTAAGTATTAAATAATAACTCGAATTAGAAATGAAAAGGGGTATCCATCCCTTAAGATATAAACTTTTTTTTTAAAACATCAAATGTATAATAAAGGGGGAAATATTCATATGTTTCCATTAAAAACGCGAAAAACTCATTTTAAATATTGGAGATATTTGGAATCAATAGAAGTTCCTGATTAGTTTCTGTGAAGTTAATTGTAACGTTTTTCATTTTCTTATTGGACGTGAGTGCCTGACTACACACCGGTATCGCATTGGTATCTCATTTCAGACTTTGTGTACTCTTTCTGAAAGCCTCAATAGGCAGTTTATCATTGATAGCAACATTTGTCAAACTGCAGTGCTCATTGTAAATCATTTGTTGCTAGCAAGTCGATTGGAGACAGTGACATTTTTTATTGATTGTTTTCATTTGTTAATTTTTTTGTTATTACATTTTGCCATTGAAATTAAAATAATTAATTTAAATTTAAAGTGTTGAAAGTAATTGATAAATTATTCTCATTTGAATTTTTTAAATTCACTTTTAAAATCAAAATACACAATTTAAATCAGAATGTTTAGATTTTTATGTTGTTTCCCTCTATTTAATTATTAAAAAGCATTTTCTACGTGAGAAATGTATAGATCATTAACAAAATTCAATTCAGTCATTCAAAATTCAGTTCAGCCACAAATTTATCGATTGTTTTCAATTTTATTGATACAAAATTGGTTCTACAATAATAAAAATAAATTAAATTACTATCCCTATATAATTATTTATCCAAATAAATTCAAATATTTTCCCACAATCACACTGTTTACATTTCAACGTTTAATAAATTATATTTGTATTAATATGTAACATATAATGTCTTTTAACATAGCATAAATATAACAGTATATTTAAATGATAAGAAATGTAAAATTAACAAATCACCATATTAATTTAAATCATCTTGTAATAAAGATTGATTTGGACTGAATTCTTCGGCAGTTTTTAATATCAATAGCAACATATAAAAGATTTTCTACTTGGGAAAAAAAAAAAACTTTCAAACATGTCGAATTAATAGAGAACTTCGATTTCTTAATGTTATTAATTCCCATTTAATCATCTCATTGTGGGCATTAATATTTAATTAAAATGTTATTTTAACGCAATAATAATTTTATTAATGTGTAAATGTAGATTTAGTAATTATGATTTGATATTTTTACAAAAGAAATTTACAATTGAAATAACATGCTACAGACTATACAATACAATAATTAAAAAAAAAAGTATAATTTGAAATTAAATTGTAGATTATCAATTTCACAAGACACAAAATGGTTATCGGTCAAGGGCGTCACTGAATGCATCAGTGACTTATCAAACATGTACTGCGCAATGAAACTAATTAAACTTTCATTGTGACCTGTAGAGCAAACTAAATGATTTATGAAAAGAATGAATACACCACCCACCTGAAGATTAAAATGAGATTGAATGCTAGTTATTATTCACAAAAAAAACAATTCAATAAGACGCCTCTGCTCAAATAATAAAGAATCATGACCCTTCATAATTAACTTAAGGATTAATAAATCATACTGTTTTGTTGTATTATGTCACGATTATTTAAATACATTAGTTTTAGTATTCTTATATACAGTATAAATTTTGTATTAATATACAAAATTAATCTTGTTTGCAAAAGTAAACAGACTTTATATCTAATAATGTAGTTCTGCAAGAATGAGATTAAATAGAATTCTTTTGATGTGCACATTTGTATTATATTAAATTAACTATAAAAATTAATTCTTGTAAATATATGTATTAGTTTTATTGCATATTCTTCAAAATAGTTATAATCTTGAAATATGTTTGAATTTTATTTTACTCCTTTAAAAGAGCCATAAAAGTAGCATACAAGGGGAAAAAAAAAAAAAAATCTTTTTACCGTTTTTTTTTTTTTTTTTTTTTTATTTATTTAATTTATATGTAATTTTGTAACTCGGTTCATAAACTTTTGACTACAAGTATTAGTCATAATATTTGATTATTGTGATTGCAATATTTAAAAACAGGATTTAAAAAGTATTTGCCAAATTATAAACTAATGGAGTTAAATGAGAGTGATACATGTTGTTTTATAAATCGAACTAGATTTTAATTTTTAAAATATTTATTCTTATATTTTTAGAGAATTTAATTTTACTGAAATTAATGATTTACTGAAAATTATAACTTTGCTAAAAAAATAACAAAATGGCAATCTTTTTGTAACCTTTAAATTACAAAGCAACTTTTTTCAGCTTATTTTTTTTTTTTAACTCAAACTTTATTTCATACATTACTAAACTACTAACAAACTTTAATATGTTACTACAAATTTTATTTCATACTTTTTACTAAAATAAGAATTTCAAAAATTTATTAATTGTATTAAATTTTAATGGATATATTGCATGAAATATTTGCTACTTGGAAAAAAATGGAAAAGCTAAATTCGTTTCAAATAACTACAAGAATTATTTAGAACGATTTGTTAAAAAAGATAATTGCTAAATAAAAAAGATAATTTGCGTGAATTTTAAAATAAGCGAATTAAAATGTTTTTAAATTAAAGGAAAGATATTTTTTTATATTGAACTCCATTTGAAAAGACCTGAAGCATAAGTTGAAAGCTCATCGATTCCTTGTTTTAGAAATAAATATTAGAGAGATGTGTTTTTTGCTACAAGTGTTTGCTAAATATCTGAGTTAATACTTGTTAATCAAATTTTAAAAAATTTAAAGAATATTATTATATTTGTATAAAAACTATAAATTTTATAAATCTGTTTACAAGTATGTAAACAGTTATAAAGATACGTGTTTTCTTCAAAAGCAAATTGATACATGAGTATATGTTAATCCTATGCATCATCAAAAAAAAAAAAAAAAAAAAAATTACGATTCATTTTACAGATATTTGGATTCAACCTTGTTTCTCATTACAGAACAAAAGATTTCAAAAATATATTCTATGTTTATAAATCTTATATGTAAATGAATTTTAAACATTTTTTTCTTCTTTTAACTGATATTGTATTACTACGTGCTTTTCGTTTGAAATTGCCGTCCTTGAATATTTTAAAATGAAGCAGTTACTCAACATTTAGTTTTATTAACTTATAATTCATTTTAAAAACCACTTTTTAAAGAAAATTAAATGAATTATGATTTCTTTTGTGTTTCTGTGAACAAGGACAGTAGTTATTTCTTATCTTTAAAATTGAAAAAAGTTTTTTTAGCAAAATGTGAAAAATAATGGTAGTTTCGGATACATTAAGCCTTAAAATTATGTTCAAATTAGATAATCTTTAATGGAATATCTTCAAGCATGACTTTTAAAATTTAATAAATGAACATTTAAGTTCATTCATAATGGAGAAATTATTTTTACTTAATTTTTCATTTTTATATGGGGCCTTATTTTAAAGATGAGATGATGTAAATATAGTATCAATCACAAAGTTTTCTTTAGCATTGTATGAGGAATTTCAAACTGGATAAAAATTGATATTTATTAAAAATTTACTTTAAGATTACTTTACTTTTATTAATTAAAGTTAAAATTACATTTGTCATTTGTTAATTTAAAATTTTTGCAATAGTTACAATATACGAAAAGTAACGCAATTTTAATACATGATTATTTTTAACAGTCTTTATTTGCCCAAACAGCATGTCAAGTGAAGATGAATGAAAGTTAACAGAATGAAAATTGTTTTTCGTAAAAAAAAGAAGTCTTTTATTAATGAATACTTAAAGTTTTCCAGGAAAATATATGAAGCTCTCATGAATTTTCGGTATCTTATTTGCAAGTTAAATAAAAATAAAAAATTTAGGGGAAAAAAATTATGAGCATGAAAGAAACTTTTAAAACAATTAATTGTAATTTTAGCAAAATTTAAAAGTTTAAGAATACACTCCTAATGGAATGGTTAACTATTTTAATTTCAAAAATAAGAAAAAAAGTTTCAGATACACTTTTCAGTAGAAAAATCGAATGATAATATAAATTATTCTCTCTGAGATATTTCTTATAAAATTCTCTTTCTTTTCAATGAAAAGGTTCAAACATCAGTGTGACAAGTATAATTAAAGAAAAACATTTTTTTTAAGGTATAGTCGTCGAAAGAAAAGTATCAAAACAGATTCTCAATAAAAGAGTTCGAGAATGCACCTCAAACAGTGTTAGTTTAACAAAAGACGAGGTGACTTCCTCCATTAAAATGAAAGCCTAATTTCTTTTTCATTTTAAATTCTTTGCTTTTTAATAAACCTTTTCCTAGCTTTCAAACCTACGTGATATCTGTTAAAACTCTACGAGCGACATATTAAGGACGCTTGCACACTCTCCTTCTTCGAAACTCGTTTGCTGACCAAATGAGTGAAAAAGAAAGCGATTGAAATATAGGTCAGTCCCGTGTAGAAAGAACTTGTCTATCAAATTTTCTTACTTTTCATTCTAAGGCTACGATGGAAAGCACACGCTTAGTTGCAGCACTTAATTGCTAGTCCACTCGTGTTGACCATAAGCATTCGCAGTGATCTTACATTAATACGATACGAAGCTTATAGAGTATATTGTCATGGTTGTTTACACTTGAAACTTATCCATCTGCCGATCTCAGCTGCAGCTGTTTCAAACGGAAGGGACCTTTTTACTTTCAATTGTTTGTAACGAGGAGGTACTGTTGTTAGTTTTGTTATATTTCTTGCAGCCGGTCTTTATTCTTTACAGTTAATTTCTTAAAGTGAGTTCCGTAGTTGTAGAGTGCTTTGAAATCTGTTATTTTTTTGGTTGGATAAATATATTTGAACTTAAATCTTAAATTAAAAATAAAATAAAATCGATAACAAAGTTGTTGTTTTTTTCAATTTATAAGCAACTGTTCATAGCTCAAAGTTTTGTTATAATTGCGTAGATAACAGCCTAAAAAATTATGAGGTATATTTACTTTTTATTTCTTCTGATATTCTTAAATATTGATGTATCTAAGGAGTGTGCTCTTCCCTTTTGGTGGACAGAGCAATATCATTTCCAGCCGTACTATCAAATAACAGGACAGCCTAAGAGTACTTATAGATATCGCGAAACGTTTCATAGATCTTATCCCGATAGTTTTGTGCATATTCAAGAATATAGCGAATATACTTGGTGGGAGCATGATGTATCATCCAATGGTAGAGAAACGAAACTTACACCTGAAGATATTCGACATATGACAAACGTAGTCTTCTCTAAGGATGGTAGCATTAATGGAATAATTCCAGGAAAGCGTGGAATGCATCCTGTAGGTGGCAATACCAACAGAGGGATTCCAAGAGGTTTTGGTGTAAAAGGAGGATTCCCAGTTAAGGGTGGTACAAATGGAATGTTCCCAGTAGGTCGTAATGGTAACGGATTGCTCCCAAGAAGTGGTGATACGAATGGAATGGTTACTCGTTCAGATACTAACGGAATAGTTACTCGAGGAGATACAAATGGAATGGTTACTCGTGCAGATACTAACGGAATAGTTACTCGAGGGGATACAAATGGAATGGTTACTCGAGGAGATACAACTGGAACGAGTACCGTTGAAGATACTACCAGAATGGTTACTCAACCAGATACCACGAGAATGATTACTGATGCGGAAACTAATGGAATTGCTACTGGAGGAGATACCAATGGAATAACTATGCCCGATGACATGAACGGAATTATGACAGATGAAGATACAATGCAGACATCAGAAGTTACACCTGAAGTTATAACGAGTAATCCAGATAGAGAAGTAAATGAAAATGAAGATTTTGAAATAAATAAGAGTGGTGATCTTTTAGATAATGATTTAGAAATGAGTGGTGCTGCGAAATCTTCATCTGAGTTGAGGATTAAAGAACCCAATAGTAAAGGTGATTTCTTAGGTGGTTGGTTTGGAACAAGAACTAATGAGACTGAGCCCTGTAAAGTATCTGAGACTGATATCCATTCTCTTAGAAGCATGATTGAGAAGATGTTCAGCCAGCCAAGAGAGCACATGATAAACCCTGAATCCAAGGAAAAAGCACGAGAAGACATCCTGAATAAATTTCGCAATTACGGACTGCAAGTTTGGACCCAAAACTTCACTACACCGCCAATAAAGCATCCAGTAAGTACTATTTTTTCGTAATACGTGCCATTTCGAAATAAGTAACTTAGATATTGATTGACTTAATTTTATGATAAGTTTTCATATTGTCCTATTTTTATTTTAATGTATTTATATTAATCATTTAGGAGAATTTTGTTTATTTTTAAATTTTGATGCAGAGCAATTATTTTTATATAAATCATAAGCATAAAATTTTTTTTTATTTTACTAAAGTTCTTCAAATCAAATTGCATCGTTGCTATAAAGTTTGTAAACATTATGAGAGAAATTATTTTTTTAAAGTTTTGTAAAATGCATGATTGAAAGAGTAATGAATTTTTTACAATAATATTTAAGTTTATATAAATACTATGAAAAATATACGATTATTTATTAATAATATGAATATTAATAGTGCATTGTAATATTATTTTACTCAATAACTACTACTCATATCTATGTTTAATGTTTCTAATATCTTTTGTATCTCTCTGACTTAGGGAGAAATGAAAAAAAAATCCTATTTTATGGTTTTATTTTACGGTGAATTGTGCCATTATAAGATCCTGTGTCTACTTTGGTTTATTCATGTATTTATTTTGCTTTGTGTTTTTCTTCTTCCTGCAGAACTCTCTCTCTCTCTCTCTCACTCTCTCTCTATATACATATAGATACATGCATATTATATATATGTATGTGTGTGGGTCATTGTCGATAAATACAATATTCATGACAAATTTTTATAATAGTCGCTATATTCTTTTTATAAAAACTTACATTTTAATTAAAGTCTTTATCTCCCGATTATTTGATCAATGGCTGATTCATAAAAAATGGAATGATAAAAACAATATAGATAACAAATATTGATTGCCATATTCACATCTTGTAACATTTACAGTTCATTTCATTGTTTCATCTTTCGCAAACCAAATATGATAAATAAAAAATTAAAACAAAAATTGTTCCATCGATTTAAAAATAATAGACTTATATATAGGTCAAATGAATAATTCAAATCCACTCCAGTTTTTGAAGAATTAACTGCAAGTTCAATGAAATGCAAATCTTCTAAATGCTATACCCACGTTTTCTGTTGATTATAAAGTTTAAAGAATAAACGTGCAAGTCTCTGGCATATACTCAATCATTTAGTCAATCATTTGAAGAAAATCAGAAAAATTATGCAGAACTAGTAACAGCAGAGATGTAATAGTAGGAGGAAAAAAAAAAAAAACCCAGAAGTGTGGAAATTTTGTAACGCACCTGTCTGAAGTAGGTTAAATATTATATATATATATCTGATTCATAAACAAGTAATTACCTTATTCAAAATATCGAATAACATTTTGATAACGCAATAGCATGTTTTCTGTTCTTCATTACAGGTTAAACGTGACAAATAACTCGATTTCTTATTTTAAATTATAGATTTCAGATTTTTTTTTTTTTTTTTTTTTTTTTAGAATTATATCTTTTCAAAGATTTTTAATGAACACTTTAACACATTTCTGTTATAGATAACGACTAATATAAATAAATATTTTTTTCAATACCTGATTCTTATAAAGTGACATTCAAGTTATATGCATATCTTACAAATAGTGTAGTAGGAACATGCTGAACTAGCGAATGCACATTAATGAACAAGCAATAAATGACAAAGGAATAAAATAAAAATGTTATTCATTTTGTTTCTCTTTATTAATTACTCTAATTATGAAAGCTTTTAAATTTGAAATCGATTTTATTCTGTTAATTTCTGGATCATATTAAGAAAATAGACCATATCAAAAATTAAAATAAATATCGGAGATTATATAAATTACAATTAGATACAATATTAAAAAAGATATCTGGATAGTAAATGAACATACACTATATTCTTATATTTGAATAACTGGACTTTTCTTCTTTTTTCTTTTAAGAATTAATTATTCTTTTGAATAATTAATAGTTTATATAGCAATTTGGATATATTTTGATACAGAATATCCATAGAAGCTGAGAGAAGAATGATTTAAAAATAAGAAACTTTACCATGATACGATGATATAATCTTTTCTCACTGATGTAAAAAGTATTACAATTTTAAAAATGATATACGATTCAGTGAGTATGATCATAATCCTAAGATTGCAATAATCCTACGCATTAGTTGAGAAGTCATTAATAATATGTAGAGACTATTTTTTATTGATATTAACATTAACTTATTGAATAGCTTATTGATGAAATTATGACTATTAACTTATTGATGAAATTATTATAAAATGAATTTCAAATCTATTTGTATTCTAATTTAGGCTTGGCTATTTTTTTTTTTTTTTTTTTTTTCGAATTTGAAAATTAAAGGCGAAATGTTTATTCTGGATGCTTTTGCGATATGGAATGAAAAATATCATAAATATATAATAAAATAAATAATTTTAAATACCTAATGAGATTGGAGTATTTAATGTTTCAATCATAATACTCAAAATAATAGACATTCATTCAACTACCTTGTATTTAAATTATTTTTTTAAATATTTTATTGAGCATCAGAATTAATCAACAATTCGACATCACAGTTGACTTTCTGGCTTCAACATTTTCAATTTGGTCTTAAAAATTTGCGACCTTGTATTAGGATAAATTATTCAGTAAACCCACACATATGTTTATATAATATAATGCTTATATATAATATTTCGATTAAAGATAAAAATATTTTACTTATTTTTTTAAATCTGAAATATTATTAAAATAAAATCATCTTGAATTAGTTTTTAATACTTTGTTAAAAATGTTAATTTTTTTAAATATGAATTAAAAATTTGCTTTTCATAATAAGATAAATTTTGGTAAAAATTTATGCGATTCGTATTTAGATACGAAATAAACAAAAAAAATTTATGAATGCAAACTGATTGGATCTCAAAAGTTTTTCACGAGAAATCATTATTATCGAATTGTATACAAGTAATTTCTTATTATATGCATGTACAATGTCAAATAAAATGAATAGAAAATCAATACAAAAGTTTGAAAACAATGATAAAAAACAGAATTTTTCTTTTTAATTTCAGATTTTCATTCGACTGTAAAAACTTTTGTTTAAATATTTAAATATTTTCAAGAAGATAACTTTTTAAGGTATTTTTTTTTTTTACCATCTTATAAATATTGATAAATATTGAATTGAGCTTCTTAAAGTCAAACATACTGTCATTTCTTGTCCACAAACACAAACAAACGCTTGAGTAACAATTAGGAATTACAAGAATGCAATCTCATAGCAATCTTTAAATGACAATCACATCTGTTTTATGTCGCAATTACACACTGTTTACTTTGCTGTACAATGTATGCGAGTTAAATATGAATTAAATATTATTTACTTCTCCTTCTCTAAACGCACTAATTAAAAATTCACGTTACATAGTAATAACCTAAATAAGTCTCACAGAATTATCTTGCTATCTCTAGTTTTTTTTTTCCTTGATCGACTATCAAAGATGATTAGATTAAAAGAGTTGAACAGAAGTATAAACATTGGAAAATGAATGGAGGTGTTTTTAGTAATTGCACAATAAATTTACAAGAACTTTTATTACAAGATCGTTTAGTTTCGTTAGTTTTACGAATATGATATATATTAATTTGTATGTATTAAAATAAAGGTAACTTGTAAACATTTATTATATTTTCGAGGACACAATTCATGTTGTTTTTTCGTACATCAGAATTATTTTTCATGATTCTCTTTTTATAAATGTTTTTAATTATATTTTTTTAATTAATCGAACTTAGTATCGAGATACTTGAAATAAGGATTCTTTTAAATTTATAATTAAAATCTATCTGAAACGTTACTATCTCCTATTTTTACGATTGAAACAAATTTTAACTGTTTGAGCATATTTTTCATTTTAACATTTAAGACATATTGATTTATTAACTTAGACTGATTTATTATAAAGGCTTGAATGCCGAGTATCTGACGCTCGGTGCCCAGGTTTCGGGTTCGAGTCCTGGCGGTGCCACGGATGTTTATAGTGGTTTGGAATCCAATTTAAATCGTAGGTCCTGATCTAATATGATTGTTGAATGTAGTAGGGCTGAAACTTTACCCTGTAAAAAGAAAACATCTCCTATGTCGAAATCTGCCAGTAGGCAGATGGCCTTGGTCCACCATGGGGCTGTTGAACCACTGGAGAAGAAGATTAATTATAATTTGAATCTATTATTATGATTATTTCAATCTCAAAATCATTATTGTTTAAATCATCTAATCTTTCATATTACTAAAATTTGATAATTTTTCTTTTTCACGTCTATCACTACAGATAAATTGACAAAACCTATTCCGGAAGTCAAAATAGATAGAATAATAAAGAAATTTAAAACTTTGAAGGAATACTATGTCAATTTATTCTCATTATTTTCAATTTGCTCTTTGGTTCACAAAAGATCCTAGCGTGTTTTGGATTGTTATAACTTTTATTATAAGAATATTTTCAACACTTCAAACTTTTGTCTACGAAGGGATACCCAAGAATATAATATTATTTTTGGATCTCGAACTCGTTTCTGTAGATGTACTTCTATGGAGAGCAGTAGATTCGAATGGACAGAGGAAAGATTACTAACGTGGCTTACACTAAACGTAATTCTAGGTTTCTTGTTGGCTGAAGGGTCATCTATACTGCGTTCTGCAGGTCTTCCGTCGAAAATTGGATTAAATTAAATTGGAAATGAAAGTGGGACAGGATAATTGGCTTCCGATTGACTGGCGTTTTACATCTTGAATTGTTTATTTCTAGCTGATATCCAGCTTTGTATCTTAATAGTTTTCTTCCTAAGCTCAAAAATAATCAGACACGTAGTCCCGCGGTAACACTTGCAGCTAATGTTGAGAAGAGCTTACGTTGAAATACGCTGGTATCAGACGATACAGTCAATGGCAATTGCCACAGCAAATGTGAACGTCTTGCATTGACAGTCAAGCTGCCTTATGTCAGATCTTCGAGTTTTCTCCCAAACGACACTAGTTTGAGAGACAATCATTTCAGAAGGCAATGCTATCCTGTCTGGCCATTAAGGACTGCTCGTGATATACTCTGTGAAACAGATTTTTTATAACTTTCGGCATGACTTCCTAAGCGAAATGAATTATTTTCTTTATGAAATTAATATGATCGTTTAAAAATTAACGAGTTGTAAATGAATCTATCCCCGACAGGTGTTGGTTGGAATGTTTTGTGTGGTTATTTTATATTGATCAAAAAAATTTTTTATTTCATAATGATCAAATATTTTCTCCAGATTTCGATCACAGATTTTCTTTAGGGAATTCAAAGTTTCAAAATGTGGGCTGTTATTGCTCTTTATTGATTCATTAATTTATAGGCTTTAAATACAGAACATTTAAGAAGTTCATATTTAACTCAAATTTATTTTAAGAATTTAACATGAAGATAATAATCTGAAGTCTTTGTAAGACAGTAAATAGGAGATTTTATACGATAATTATGCATAAATTTCAATGCATTATTTCGGTAATAAAATAGATTAGTGCTCCAACTTCTCATTATACCTGCAGTATGGATTTGTTGTGATTCTGAACAATATTTTAAAAAATAGATACCATATCGAATTGACATTATAATAAACTTACGATAGAAGGAATAAATATTATGCTAGATCGCCAATCGAATGTTTGTTAATAAATCCCAAATGAATAAAAAATTTTAAATTTTCGTATTGAATATTTAGCAATTTATAGTTTTTTATGCATAATTTTAGTAATAAAATGAATCTGCATTACAATAGATGAAATATAGCTAATAATATAACTTAGATATAACAAGTCAAAATATAATAAATTGTTAGTTATTGCAATAACGAAAATCGATTAAATATGATATTTGATCACAATTTTATAATTAATGTGTGAATAAACAAAAAAAAATTAATCGAATGATTACATTTACAATTTTTTATCAAATTACCGAATTATTTTTTTAAATTTATTTAAGAACTAGAATAATTCTGACCTCATTTCTATATTTAACAAAATTTGTAACTTTTTAAAAGTTACAAAAACCTACTTCGTTATTCATACCTAAAATAAAAAATGGATATTCAGCATGTAAAAGAATAATGGATTTAACTATTAGATGTGGTTGTCTTTTGAAATAGCGAAGAAGTATAACTAAGCAAGACATGGTCCTTTTCATTTTTACATTTTCACTACTTCCGTGAGAAAGCTCAGTTGTTAGTAACCCTTCTAAAGCTATTTCTTACAAACAGGTCTGATAACTTTCTCCAATATTCTGATGATTATTTCAAGAGGTTATTCAACTCTTCCACTTTCTTTTTTTGAAAAAGGGAGAAAGGTTCATCTTTAAAACTAGGTTGTTTGCAAATATAACCAGAAATTTATTTCTAATTGAAATCTGTTTTATTTTATGAAGCTTGAAATTATTTAAGAATATGGGTTAATTAAAAACTTATTTTTACTTCTGAGATATTACACAATTTCAGAAAGTTAATTGAAATCCGAATTCTATTTAAACTAAATTTTTATATAATGCACTAAATCAAACATTTTTGAGTTAGCCGCTGGGAATTGTGTCAGTACAAAAAATTACAAATTAAAATATTTAATAATATGACTTTAACTGCAAATATTTTATTTTAAGGCATTTTCAGCATCTTCTAATTTGTATTATTGAAAATTCTGCGGAATATACATTGAACATTACACGATTCGAAAACTGCATTTTCAATATAGAATAATTAAATTCTTTTCTGTAAGTTTTTTTATTATCCTAAGTAGCTATAAAATTGAACAAATCTTTAAGTTAAACTGACGTTAAGTAGATTGGGAAAAATAAGGGAACGAAAAATTTGCAATTCGCCTTGTTAACATGAAGAGCAAGTTTAAAAATGTTTCTTTAAAGTAAGAATGTAAACTCTGTATCTCACCTCATCATGTGTCAATTATAATTTAAAAAAGCATATAAAAAGTTGGAATTTTTTTGGAAAACATGGAGCGTGGTGTGGCTGTTATTTAATAAAAAATTAAACATTTAGAAAATAGTTTATTCAATTTCCTATTTGCAAACTAGCCTGGATGAAGGAGGTGTATATGTATTATTATTTATGTTTATTTATTTCTTGCCTTAGGCCAAGAATTTCAGCTTAGTTGGCTAAATTAAGACATTAGTCTTTAATAAATGCTGGCTTCAAAAAATTCATTACTTATTTTGTGGGATTGCCAAAGAACAGATTCCATTTTAAAAGACAAATATATTACGGTTGTTGTTAGTTAACGCATTAAATTACTTAAGGATATTTGAATCAATAAATATTAGTGAACAAAAAATTCAGGCATGAATATCAATAGACCGAAACTATTCATGAATTACTTTTGTATTGCTTACTACAAAAATTTAATCAAATAATAAAAGCACTTATTTAATCAATGTAATACCAAGTAGTGAATTCTTTTAAAACTTTTTATTGCATTGTATATTATATTTTCACAATGTTTTTATATGTATATAAACAAAATAAAGAAAATATAACAGTCAAGGTCTTTTGTGCTGACTGCTGCTTTCAGAAGTCTGTGAATCCCTGCTTTAAAGCAATGGTTTTCAATAAAACTGTCTGAATACGTATTTCTCATGCATATTTAAATAACGACTTCCGTAATAATCAAAATTAAAAAAAATCGCTATCAGCTGCTTATTTCAATTTCACGTTCCTCTTTTTCGTTTTTTTGGAGCAAGAATGACTATGCATAGGAAATGAAAAATGTTTTGAAAACTTGGAAGAGGAATCGAAATCAGCTGCCTTTGGAATAAAATAATGTTATCAGTCTCCTTCGAAATAAACGATATGACGTCAAACAGAACAAGTATTCGATTTTAATTTGATTTGGGTGTTCGTATTCCATGTTTCTCTCTCTTACAGTTTTGCGAGGAATTGAAAATACATAAAAACGTCAAGTACTGAATTCGAAACTTCTCAAACCAGTTTTGATCAAATAACTGTAAGGTGTCTATTAAAAGCAAGAATGTTTAGAAATTTATCAAAGAGTTCATTAAGTTTTTAAAAATCAGATTCAAATCAGATCAATCAAAACCAGATCAATTAAAAAATTTTCAAATTAATATAAAATCTAGTTGAGAAGCCCGAAGAGAAATTTTTCAGATAATCTGATGCAGCTTAAATTTCGTAATCTATACATAAAATTCATAAAAGCCAACAAAATTTTTTATTCAAACTATAAAATAATAAGAAATTAAGTGTAATTAATTAACTTGTTTTCTTTTATGTATAGCTAGCTGATCGAATTATACAACTAATTGAACTAACTATAACTTTATCATGCATTATTCAAGAAATTGTAACACTTGAAATGCAATATTTTTTTAAAGGTACTTCTCCGACAAAATTATGGTACGCAAAATTCATGAATTTCATCCTGAAAATAAAATTTCACTATTACTTTCCAAAAATATTTTACAAAATTTGTCAATTATTCCATAATTGCTGCTTTTTCCTCATAAATCATGATTTAATACTGATTATCTGGTGATGATGCATCAAATTTAAACTGAAATTTCATTAAAAATTGGTAACCAAAACTAAAGAAATTAGCAACTTTTATTTTCGCAGATTTGAAAATTAGTTTTGATTTATATTAGAGTGTTTGGAATAAATAGAACTGTAATATCTTAATCTAATATAGTACGTAAATCAGCAATATAAATTTTAATATTTCTTTTATAATGTAAAAATGAAGATATATTTTTACAATCGTTTTATTGTTAAAAGGAAGAAAATTTTCATCAGTAAACAATTATAATTTTATCTATAGCAACCAATTTTTTGTACTCTACCATTTTAATAGAACTTTCTATAGAAAATTTATAACCTAATGTTATGTTCTAAAAAAAAGAAGCAGCATTATATTTTTCTAACCATTGACAATATTTTTTCTCACCTGACCAACTCTACCATTTTTCGAAATTAAGTTTAAATTTCAAGTAATAAAAATTACTTTTGCTGAAATAAAATTTTTAAAGATTAATGACCCGGAAATTCTCTGTTCAATTCGTGCTATTAAATTGACCTCTTTGTTCGATAAAAAACGTTGGAGCTGTTAAAACCCACACGGGAAAAAAAAAAAAAAAAAAAACACTGAGAAAATAAAAACTCAGAAATTTATTACAATTTGTTTTATATAGAATTCACTTAAAATTTTTTGAAATTGTATATCTTATTTCCATAAAAATGACTTTCGAGCAACAATCAACTTTATTTTTAGTTTTCCAACTGAGACAATCGCTTTAAATTATTATTATTTTTTTTAATTCATATCTTAATAACATTTATTTTCTTAAAATAAAAATAGACAATCATTTTGCCATAAAACTTCTATAGCGTGCTTAAATATATCACGAACATTTGTGAAATTTCAGCCTTCGTTTAGTTTCGTAATAAAAAACAAATGAAATTGTAATCTCGAGCACGAAATCCAGTGATCTTGTTTATTCATTCTAGAACAGTAATTTTATGTTATTTATTTATTTATTATTATTAATATTATTTGACGATGAATAGATTTAGAATTTTTATTTTTATATAAACTTATGAATATATATCATATTTTCAGGAGCGTTCTCTAGTTTTTGCTGTAAATAGTGAAAGTATGGAAATACGTTCAAGTAAGCTTTATGCGAATGTTGAATCTTCAATCAAAATTTTGCGTTAAACAATAATCATATAATATTCACAACAATCGTAGTAATATATTAACTATATTAATATATTTTGAAGAAATAAATGTTGTGTCATGGTGTTTAATAAATTTATAAGAGGCAAAATGTCACTAAAATATTTCCTAAGAAATGCCTATATAATTTTCAACTATTTGCAAACATGATTTTCGAGAAAATGCGTAGTAAGCGAAAGATTAAAAGTCCTTAAAATTATTAAATTATTCTAAAAATTCATTATTAATGATTAATTATTCTAAAGATTAATTATTAATGGTTAATTATTCTAAAGATTAATTATTATTCTAATAATTAAATTATTCTAATGATTAATAGTCATTAAAATTTCTTAAAAAATTTGACTTGGTCTTCAAAAATAACATTATTTGTAGGTAATACATTTCAAGAGCAAAATAACTCCAAAGAAATGCTTTTTATCATGAATTACAAATTATTATTTTATCTTCTTTTCTTTGAAAAGGGTAACAAATTAGAATAAATTATTTATTTGAAAAGGACAATACTCAGTAAAAATGGATTTCTCTGTTAAAACAAGTCTAATTCTAATTTCTAACATATTTCAGTTTTCAACTAAATCACAAAAATAAAATACTGTTTATCTGATATATATATATATATATATATATATATATATATTGTGTGTAGAGTTCTTAAATCCATTAATTTATTTTGATTGAATGCATTGATTTTGAACACTTCAAGAAATCTGTATGTACGAAAGTCGCTAATTAATAACAGTGAAATTGAATTTTTATATGTTAAAATTTAACTATATGATGTAAAAAATGAGATGATTTCTTTAAAATGCCGTATATTTCCGTGTATAAGCCGGCTTATATACCGGATCCGCTCATCCCGCAAAAAACTTATGCGCGTTTTTGTTAGCCGAAAGCAAGTTTTTGCTAAATATAGCTTTTATTTCTTTAGTTTATGATTCTTAAGTTTATGAAAACAAATTATTTAAATGAAATGAGTTATTCGCTTTATAGAAATTAGTTGTTTTATTTTCGAAATTTTTTTAATGCTGGTTTGTTGAGTCGTCGCCGAAAACGAAAATCTGATGTCGGTGAAATTTTCGCCGGCTAACAGAAAAGTACCAAATTGCATACCAGAAATTATAACAGTACATCGCATATAATAAACGTTACAGGAAATTTTTCCATTTAATCTATATATATGAGTTTTGAACTTCGGTAAATTGATGAGGAAAAAAACATACTCGGCTTATACACAGATCGGCTTATATTAGTGCTTGTTAAATACGGTGCTTTTTAAATTTCAAGACATTTCGGAGTAGCAGTCTTTCATAAGTTGTCTTACAAAATACTTTGTTTAGTATTTTATTTTTTAAGCTGCTGCCTCTGCTGAGTGATTTTTTTTCCATTACAATTCGAGCAAACCTATAATAAATCATTTGTAATTAAATTTCTTTCTTGGTTTTTCTATTCTGATTTCTTGCTTGGTCAGTTGTGTTTATCAGGTAAATTGTGTGAAGCACAGGAGCAGAACTAAAGTTGCAATAAGCTTTCGACTTTTATTTAATGAAAGCTTTCTGTTTCTATTAAATGGTCAACACTTTAAAACCGGAAAATAGATGATGACTTTAGGAAACGATTGGAAAACCAAAAAGAATATGTAACGATTCAGAGGTTTTATGTCCATTAAATATTTATGGATTTATGTTTCCGCCAGACTGATTATCATATGATAATTCAAACTAACTCTTAACGAAAAATCCACAGATGTAAATGCATTGAACTGTAAATTTAAAATTAAGGTGAAAAATCTAATAATATTTCCATAATATCGAAAATTAAGATTGCTTATTTTTGTTGAATAGTAGAATAATCAGCAGTATTACAAGATTATTCTTCATTCGAGTACATTCCTTTATTCTAATTCAGGTTATGTGGCAAACATGATATGTTTTGTTACATAAAAATATATTATGTGTGTTCATGGAATCTGTTAATTTCAATATGTGTTGAAGTTGTTTGGGAAAATGGTGTATGAACCACCTTTGTTTTCTAGTATTGAGTTGGGCATGCTTAATAAGACAATTTTATTTACTGAACGTCATTGCATTTGAGTTGTAAACCGGTTGAGATTTTATAGCTGTTGTGATAGTAAAGTGATCGGTGGTAGGTAGTGATCGGTGGTAGGTAGTAGGATCGCTAAAAATAGTATTAAAAACTTGTTTGTATTGTTTTCTTTTTCACTGAGTACATTACAGTACTCAAATCTAGCTACTATTTTATGTCCAAGACAAATGCATTTTTTCATATTTATTAATCTCAAATTATTTTACAAAAACTTTGTTCCTCTATTTAACGTACATTCAAAAGACACAGGCAGGCTTCTTAAAAACGTAATTTTCATTGGTGCCTATTTTTTGTTCTTTTGAACATTTAAACAAACACCATGCGATTTAATTCTCGTACTATTGAATTTTTAAGTTTTAAAAATTAGTAATTAATTTTTTTTTCAATTTAATAAATTTAAATAAATGTTTCAAATATTTTACCACAGTGTGTTAATAAACATAAGCAACACGGTGAATGCATTTTTAAAAAATTCAGCATTCATTATCTAATTATTTTTGGTAGCAACAAAGAATTCATTGTGATTTTTCTTTCTTAAACGAGTTAAGAACGGGTTATATGCGAGTTATAACTTTTATTTCTGCATCATTTTATTCTATTCTCTGATTCTTTGCAATGCAGTCAGAGATAAAAATCGATGATGTATTGATAAGGTCCGCATGAAATCGTTACCCAATGCTAATCGAAAGTATGAATACAAATTGTTTACACAAATACAAAGGATATATTTAAATAAACACTTTGTAATTAACTCTGCATTTCGCACTTTCGAAGGCCTTTGTAAAACGTCGAAATGACCTTATATATTCAGATATGAATTGTCAAAGCGATTTCCTTACTATCTGATTATTAAAAGAAAACCATTCAGTATCGCTACCAAGCAGTGTAAGCCCGTTTAAATGAATTTCAAGGATACCAAATTGTAGAAGAACTTTTTCTTTACTTTTTGCTCTTTTCGAGTTTTTATTTGAATTTTTCAAATGAAAGAAGAAAAAAAAAATGGTACATGTTGACTTTGAAAAGATTAAGCTCTCTATGACAGAAATATGCATGTAAACTATTATTATCCAAACAGAAACGAAACGTTATGAATAATAGTAGACAAAAACAATTTCTCTCTGAAAGGTTGGTCTTTAAGTATGTAACAAAACACTTCCGGCATATAAAAAATTAAAATATTGAAAAGAGTTTTCATTATTGTACACGTAAAATACTAGTATCTATTTTCTTCGTATATTATATTTCTCAAAATTTTCCAACGAATTAGTGATGCTGTAAAATTATTAGAAATATACCAAGAAATATACTAATATGACTTTCTTACATGTACCATTGTTTCCTGCATACAATTTATAGATTATACTTTTAAATAGTTAGAGAAATTTTTGGGATGGATTACAGGCTATTGCATACAATCTGTAAAATTTTCCTACAAGTTTTAGTAAATATTAATTAAAAAACAAAAATGTCACTTAAAAATGATTTTTTTCGGAGATAGTAGACTGAACTATAATGTGAGAGAGTAAAATAGATCTTTTAAAGATATGTATCATAGTTACAGGATAAATATAAGATGGATTTGGTTTGTCGTTCTACTGTCATTTTTTGCACACTTTAGGCTAATTAGACCGAGACCTTCAGTTTAACATAGAACGAACCTGACATGGTTCGAATCTAAAGCCTGTGGTATCGAAGGACAGAGGGCTAGCCAATTGGTCATCCGGCCGCAATATATGATGTGAGGAAATTATATATGATGGGCTAAAGATAAGATGTGATTCGAGACACACGTCAGTACGTGTGAACGGATAAAAGATTATTTAAGATAAGAATTTAAAACGCCAAATTAATATTTAATTGTTAAACTCGTCAAAATTTTTATCTCCAGCAAATATGAAAATTACATATAGTCAGAAATTTTTTAAAAAATTGTTCTATTTTGAATCGAGTGGTTAAAAAATTTTAGTGCAGCAAAAGTTTAATTATACATATATACTGCATTGTTCAAATCGATTCTTGCATTTTCGGGTGAATATTTTTGTTTACATTTAATAGTTTTTTTTCTGTGAAATATGTCAAGTAAATATCTTTTTTTTTTCTTTTTACCATGATCCTTATATGCGTTATTTTTGATAATTTGAATCCTTATTATCTAAATTAGTACATTTAACTATGAAAACAGTAAAAGTAATTCTACCCTATTTTTGTTACCAGAATGAAATAGAAATTTACATCCATTTTAAACAATTTCATTAATATTTTTTTAAATGATTTGACAATTTTTTTTTCATTTTAAACAGTCAGTTTTGTTGAGTCCAATCGATCTTCGCATTTAAAAAAATTCAAGCTTTTTTTTTTTTTATTCTATTTCACTAATTTCATTTCCAAGAAGAATATGAATAGAATGAAAGAATTTCACTTCTTAGAGGGATATTAGGCTAAAGCGATGATGAATAGGAATCAAATTCTATTGTTCAATAGTAATCAACGTTTTGTCTCCAGGATGTAAGATATCTAAGTTATAGATGTATCTTGTAGTGTCATTTAACGGATTTGGAATATTTCTAATTTTCGGAATATTTGTTTTCTTTTTAATTAACTGTTCGTATCTAGACTTGTTATGAAGGTTTAATATTTACGCTATGAAAACAAAGCGTCTACTAATTTCAAAGCTAGCAAGCTCTCAAGCAAGTTGCAAACAATAGAGAGAACCAAAAAAATTTTTAATTGACTTTTGCCTTTAAATAGATGTATCTTGTACTGCCCTTTAACAAATTTGAAATATTTCTACTTTTCGGAATATTCCTTTACTTTTAATTAACTGCTCATGTCTAGATTATGAAGATTTAATATTCCCGCTATGAAAACAAAGCGTCTGTTAATTTCAAAGTTAGCAATCTCTCAAGCAAGTTGCAAACAATGGAAAGAACCTAAAACTATTTTAATTGGCTTTTGTCTTTTCTATTCCTTAAAATGATGTTGGAAATATTATTTCTATAAATATTTCTTTAATTTTTTGTTAAAAGTAAATCTAGCCATGATATAGCAATTTAAAAAAACATTTTAGATCATAGATAATCAAACCATGCATTAGCATGTGCTTTTAATAAGTTTTCACGTTTATTCACGCACTTTAAACATAAAAGTTTGCACGTTATTCAACAAAAGGGCTTGAAGGAAAAAAATTAAAATTCAATTATTTGCATAAAAATTATTTTCTTACTTGGAAATTCAAATGCAATTTATTGTACCAACCAGTGTATGTTTTCTTTGAACGTGTTTAAAAGAGCGTAATTAATCAATGAAAAAAGAAACTTACTATTCAAATTTAAAAATTTTGCGGAAAAAAAGTGTAACTGAACCTTTTTCTAGGATGGGTTGCGGAAAAGTAGTTTTAAAAGATAGGCGTTTACATTGGTGTCATAACTGGTTCAGTTATTGTTAAATTGCCCTTGAGAATTAAAAGTACGTGATAGTTTTCAACAAATTCATTAGCAGTATGGCCTCGCTTTTTTTATTTTTTTTAGATTTTTTAAGAAATGATGAATCGGTACCGTTTAAATAGCAATATTTTTTATTGCTTCCTTAACTGGTTGGTTTGTAAGAAGAAATGAAACAAAATTTTAATTAAAGTTTCGTTTTAAAAAGTTAAGTTTATAAAAACATGATGCATAAAAAAATAGGCGAGATTATAGAATATGATATTACCAGTGTAACTAATGAGCAATTTTTACAAAGCCTAGATGCTGATGGAAGTTAAGGTAGCAATAAACACCGAAAACATAAATATTTTTTTCTCTTTTAACAATTATTTAACATGAAAAGATAAGAAAAGAATATTGCCATAAAGAATATCTGTAATGTAACGTACTCTCATAAAGTTTTATTACTTTTAACAAACAAAATAAGCGCAGAGAATTTTAGTTTTAATTAACTATTCATAGTTTGACTTGTTATAAGAGTTCAAACATTCAGATTATAAAAAAAAAAGTATTTTAAAAGCTAGCTTATTCTCTCAAGTATGTTACAGACAATAGAGTTAGCTTTTAAAAATATTTTAATTGACCATAGTCAGCGTTTCGATTCGTTAAAGCGATATAGCATGTGGCTTGTTAACAGCCTTGAAGCTACCCCATTGTTTGTGCTATCCCACGAACAGGAAATTAAGTATTTCAGCCTAAAACAAAATCAGGAATCACTCAACTGTTGAAAATGATTTCTCCACTTCTGAGCTGTTAAAAAAAACTATGCAGTAGGAAAAAAGAGATCACAGTATCTTGTATGAGATAGAAGACAATCCACATTTAATTCAACAATCCTGCTTCACATACTAGAGCAGAGGTTTTCAAATTTTTGAAGCCGGGAAGCATTTAAAATCCTACAAGTAATTGTTGGCACATTATATACAAATTTGTGAGAAATATGTTATAATATGTGAGTCAAATATTACAGTAAGAATAATGCGATAAAAATAAAATGTAGCGCAACTTAAGTTTATTTACTCTTGTGCTTAAGCGGAACATGAGCTTGAAGTGTCCTATTGAATTCTTCCATGTTTGGGTATATATTTGAAAGGCAAACTCTAATTTTCTAGTCTAATCCATTGAAGGTTTCCTTCTTAATTGTGATGACGGTAGAAAATTCTAATTCACATAAATATGACGTTAAGAATTGTAGTAAAAATTGTAAAACTTTTTTAGTTATTGACATGCTTTTTTCTTTAAAGAAGGTTTCAAGAGATAATTTCTTATGTTTAATGCTTAATCCACAATCAGCGAATATAACTACTATTTCTTCTTCTTCAGTTAATGTTAAATAATGAATTTCACAACTTACAGACTGTGAAGTCTCATGGTCTGCAATGGAAAATTTTTAACCAAAAATCACATAAACGCTAACATTTATAGTAGTCAACAATGGAAGTTACTACTCGTAGTTTCTCGGAAACATTCCTTGACGCATTATCGCTATTTGGCACTTTTGCAGAAATTAAAGAAGGAAAAAAAAAAGCAATCAGAAAGGTTAGTTGTTTATAATGAAAGCTGTCTTTGAACTGAAAAACTGACAGGAGAAAGAGTAATTATATTTATTTTTATATCTGGACACATATTTCTCTGGAATACCACAGGATGCGCTTGGAAATATTCTAGAACGCACCCTTTTGACAACCATTGTACTAGAATAAAGGCAACATTCAAATGTAAATCATTCACACATTGAATGATTTACATTTGAATAGTAGATATAATTGTGCTTGCAAAAATATTAACTACCGTATTTATATCAAAATGTGAATTAACTTTTACACACAAAATAGCTTTACAATATCATCAGTGAACGCTAAAATAAACTTTATACTTCTTGGTCTAATAAACTAGAGAATGAATAATAAAGAAAGATAATTATAAAATAATTCTGCAAAGAACTGTTTACATAGTAATTTTTTGTGTGTGTGTTTTATTTACTTGAGCAGAAAAATTTTCTCTGCTGTGATGGTAATTCTGTTTTAAATACTTAAAAATCAATACATTGGTTAAAACTTATAACAACATTGTTTTATAAACTTAACGTATTTATGCGAGTCATAAAGCTGTTATGAATATAATAGAATTGGTATAAACCTGTTTGTTAAACTTGAAATCTGTTATTTCTGAACGCAAAATGGCGTTACAATATCATTGTTGCAATAATTGTTTTAGGAAATTAAGCGTAAAATTTAATTTTAATTTCAGCTAAATCATTTGTTATTTAAAAGATTGTGGCAAGTAATGAAGTCAACAAAAAGATCAAATAGGCGTTTCTTTATTTCATGCTCTGATTTAAGGAATTTGTTGTCTGTCTTAAGAAACTTTTAAAAACATCCATTATTATTTAAAATATCTTCCCATTTTCTTAAAGTTTTTATGAAAATTTTAATATGAAAACTATTTAAATAATTATTTAATCCGATAGTAAATAAGTATCAAATTTTCAAATATTTTAATATTCTAAAGTTTATTAAAGCTTATAATAAATGAAGAGCATATATTCCATTAAAAGATTTTCAGTCTGATTAAAGTTAAAAATTCTACTATTTGATAATTTTTGAATAATGAAATTAATTATTTAAAATTAATTTACATCATCATTTCTTCAGTTTCTTAAACTTTTATAAAGAAAAGTATGTCATTAGTAAATGAATATGTTCTAAATCAATCATAACATACAGGTGAAGTCTTGATTTCAAAGTAAACCGAAGATATGATAACTGTATTTGAAAACTGAAAAAATATCATAGTTAGGATGTATACTATAAGTGTATACTCATTAAACAAAAATCAGTATGTTTATAAGTGAAATACTCCAACAAGCAATTTAATGCATACTCTTTTTGTGTATCTTCTTAATCAAGGAAAAAAGAATGTATACCGTATTTCCTTATTTCAAAGTGCTGTTTAAAAAATAAAATAATAAATTATTTTCAAGTAAATTTCGAAACGATTAGTTGGGTAAAACGAATTTACTCAATCTATGATAATAAAACAACACTCAATCACGAACACTTTCATTTTCATTTTTAATTGGTATCGAAAATGTTTTATTTATTAGTCATTGGGCATTTCATAGCACGAAACGGAAACCAGATGTCCAGAACAACCTTGATCTCATTGACTCCCAATTATCATTTTGAACATGTTCTGCAACAATATCTTCGGTCCAAGTAGGACGATAAACTCAGGCACACCCGGTTCTTCGAAAAGTAAACTTAAAAAAAAAAAAAAGTAGAAAGTAAACTTAATTTCACTACCTCAAGTGATTGCGATAAAATGCTTGCTGTTCATATTGCATTGGCCTAAAAATTCTTTCTTCTACTGTCAACAATGCTTCCTCAACTGTGTTTTATGGTTCGAACACTGAAACGTAGCATCATTTAAATACTGTAAATTAAATGATTCCTTCCGAAAACTAAATAATTACTTAACGTATTTTTGTGTTCGTAATTGTCATACAATTTTTGTGTTGAATAAACGTTAGTACCTATACTTTTTTAAATGAAAATAATAGTAATTTCATACACTGCTAGTGTATAAATACGTTGTGGTATTAGTATTGAAAGAGATCAGGATATCTATAAGAAAATTTAAACAAAAGTTTTTTACACTGGGTTTAAAATTAGAAATTTATTATTAATCAGTTTTTTTTTTTTTTCCTTTTTTATCGTTTCCAGTATTTTTATTTTTCTACTAATTATTCAGTAATTAAAAAAGTAAATAAATAAAAAATTTCTGTTAATTAAATTCGTTGTTCCTCAAAAAGTTCTTAACATTTTTAATAAAATATTTGATTTCTGATTAGAAAAATTTTTTGTTAATTAATTAAATTTTTATCTGGAACACTGCGAGTATAAATACGTCAGGATATCTATGCTTTTAGGTTTAAAATTGGAAATTTTTTTCAGAGACTAATTAAAATTATGAAATGTGCTTCATAGTTTCAGGACTACTGCTTCAATCTTTTCAATTAATTTTGTTTTCTACTGGTTGCCTAAAGAAGCCCGACCTGAAATCTGAAAAAAAGCTCAAAACGATATGTATATCAAATGAATACATCCCTTTTCTCTCAATTCAAATGATATGTTAGTTAATTATCATATTTACAATTTTTATACATTTAACTAATTATTTTTTTTACGTAATGCTCGCCTTTCAACTTAAAAATTTTGAACTGTTCTCCACAGTTTGAGAACTACTGTCCAAAACTTTTCTCCCTAATTGTTTTCTAATTGTTTACTTGTGTTTTACCTTTTGCTTAAAGTTAAAAAATAATGGTGGTGTGATCCTTCAGCTTGAAGAGGCCCAATACAAATATATCGCTAGATGAATATACCCCTTTTCGTCTTTTGATATTGAAAAATTATATCTAAAAATTTCAATTTGAATTGTTCAAAAATAT
The DNA here is from genome assembly GCA_021605095.1 of Caerostris extrusa. NCBI lineage: Eukaryota > Metazoa > Arthropoda > Arachnida > Araneae > Araneidae > Caerostris > Caerostris extrusa. The sequence continues at coordinate 167,431 of BPLR01006165.1, forward strand.
AAAAACAAGCTATCAATTTCTCCAATTTGTAAATTGATTTTTAGTTTTCAAACAGTATCTAATAGCCAAGGTTACGTTATGATACATTTATGCTTTCATGTGTATGAATGTAAAGATGAATGAATTGAATCAATCAGCATTAATTTGTTTATCAAAATGATCTTAAAGAAAAAAAAAATGAATTTTTAGTGAATTGATTTAATGCAAACGAGTAAACAGATTTTCTTATATAACTCATTTTTTTTATTCACGAAACATTGAACTAATTTTGAGTGACCAGCTGAGCGAATAATGACGCTTTACTAATTGTTCATTTAAAGTTGTCTTATAATGTCAAAACAATGAACTCCATACTTCTAGACAATTATGGCGATACTCCAACTTACAATTCATGTGGTTAAGAATTATTAAAATTAGTGGTAATAGAAGGAATTAAATTTGCAATTTTTGAGATACAAAAAGAAATACAAATAAATTCTGCAAAAACTATTTTCATTGAATTAAGTCACTAAAGTAGTAAACTAAATAAAGTTGCACAAAAAAAAAATGTTAAGTTACGATTATCTAATACATCCATTGGTAGGCCTCGTAATCCCACTTATTTATACCACGAATAGCTGACCGATGGGTGATGAAAGGAGGTCATTGGACTCTTAAGAGTAACCATCCTACATTTGTGCATCGTATTGAAAAAAAAAAAAAAAACTGGAAAACTATCAAACACACAACGTAACTGTTGATACTAGATACACAAGCTGTCTAAATCGCCATCGAATTTCCTTGTTTCTGAAAGCACCAGCGTATTTGAACCTGAGTCATCTAAGCTATCTATGCGTTACCATGAGACAGGTACTAGTTTATTTTCATCACATATAAATAAAAAATTTATTTTGATCAGTTTATAAGGAAACACAAAAGAGACTATTATCCTAAATTTTTTTTTCTTTATAAGTTTAGCTTTTTAATACCTTTAAATATTCCTTCTCATAGCAATTATATCCTTAACATAAAAAAGCAATGTTAATTTAAATATTCTTCTTTGTCCTTTTGCTTTTACGATTAACAGTTTAAGAAACAAAAGCAATATCTCTGTAGATTTTTACTTCAAAGTCGATCAATATTATCCTTATGAATGCAAAAAATCATTATAGTAATAAGCAAATGTCTAAACTATTTTAAATGCATTTTATTTAAAAATAATATGTATATATATATAGATATATATTACATTACTGGATTACTGGAAAGTTATTTTCTCATTAATGTAAGGCAATAGTTCATTATGTCATTATTATGAAATCTCATCAAACATTAAAAAAAAAAACTAGATATATAAAGCAAATAGGCAAATGATTGCATAGGTTTTGATTCTGAACAAATAAGTGACAGACCTGTTGTGTAATGGCCTAAATTCCGGTTTTTAATGGTTTCTTCATTGTGAAACAAAGAGAATCTCATCTACTGGTTCATCCTAATTGATGAGTACTACATAGAAATACAATAAAAGAAAGTGACACGCATCGCTTTGGATTGAAATTACAGTCACTGAATATTTAATTTTTTACTTTTTATGTGTGGAAGAATAATTAACACCATTTCACATTGAGGGTTTTGATTGTTTTCATCCTTTATTTAAACTGGAAATCATTTTGAAGATTTCACTGAGCAGTCATTAAATTTTTATTAAATTTCCTCTAAAAAAAAAAAAAAATACTTGATTCCTTGAATTCACAATGAAAACCAACCAATATAAACTTGAGTACTATAAAAATTTTCTTTTAAATTTTTCTGTTCTTATAATGCGTAATGCAGTTGACTCTCATCAAACCAATATTTACGGATTTATAGAACTATTAACCACTTTTAAAATAATCAACAATATAAAAGTGGAGATAAATCACTATTGTTGCTTCTAAATAAATTTATTTAAATTAACTTTTGTCTATGGCTATATTTAAAGCAATTGCCTACTGAGATATTATAATCATAATAGAATTTACATCTGACTATTAACTGGTCAGGGAATCTTTTCTGAAGTTAAGATTTGGCAATACAGTGTCAGAAATAACCGTTTTTGTCCGAAGTTCTAACACATAGACGCACAGACCTAGTTTTCACTGCCTAGTAAGTACATAAATAGCATTTTTATATTTGTTATGTTAAATGCTTTGTTAAATTTGGAGGTAAAAGGAAGAAACCTTAATAAAAAGTTATTTATTATTAACGGCTTAAATCAAGCTCATGGAAAGAACATGCTCGAAGAAGAAATAAAATCAAAAAATATTATCTACTTAGATTCGTTGACATGCCATTAAGTCGTGATTGTCAGGATAATGAACTCTTCAAAATTTATATTAAGCTCATGATTAGAAAACTCTTATAAAGAGGGGTATCAAAACTTTTATCTACAGTTTTAAATTGAAAAGACTTTACAATCAGATAACACAAAATATCAACTCATACAATCGCCAAGTTTTCTTTTATATCTTATTTAATGTTCTTGTAAATACAACGGCGATATCTTTCTGCCATAAGAAATTATTATTTACCGATGAAACAATATCAATGCGATCTGGAAAGAATTTGAATATGATCATTTTGTAAACACTTTCATATTAAGGTTTTAAGATAGATTGCATGAAGACAAATGAAGATTTGCATATTTTATTATAATAAAAATCTTTGCAAACTAAAATTTTCCCATTCTACTCAATCTGATCCCAAACAATAGAATTAAATTTATTAAAAAAACTTTATATGACTTTATTTAATTTGTATTATATAACTTTATTTAACTATTATTATTTAATTTATTTAATTATTATATAATAAATTTAATTATATATAATAACTTTATTTAATTATTATATAACTTTATCCAAATATTTTAATGAAATCACTTCGTCAAAAAATTTATTATGGGAAAACCTCGGCAACTGGTGAGCAAAACAAGGAGGGAGAGGGACTTTATAGATACTTTTAAATGACATCAACGCCGCTGAATAAATTTACTAAGCCCAAATGTAACAATATTTATAATTTCCTTGAATTAGAGCTATTATGTTGTCAAACGCAATTTGTAAAGCATTGAACACAAGAAAACTGGTAAACATTTATGAAAATAATATTTTTAGAGTAAAATAAAATAGAAAAATATTTATAACGAGAATAAGTAATATGAAGTTCATCAACAAATCTTTAGGCAAATTCACGTGGCTAACGATGAATTAGTTAATATCTTTTTATGATTTCTAGTAGTATGACTTACTACTGGCAGGTAACAAAATTTTATATTTTAAGATTAATTTAAAAAATAAAAGAGTTCTTTTTGTCAATGTGAATGAACTTAGGTAATGTAGAAACAAATAACTGTAATTAATATAATGTGTCCTATTCAGTTATTTATTGTTGATTATTTATTTAGAAAGATGTAATTTTGAAATTAGTAAATCAAATATATCAATAAGATATAACTTAGATCTAGATTAAACTGGTTTGTTTACAAAATAAAAACTATTCTTGTATATTATAAATATTAGATTGTTTACAAACTATAATTTTGTATTGTTTACAAAATAAATATTTAAAATATATATAAATATATATTTTAAATAAATATTCCCCGTGTAAAAAAGACGTTTTAAAATCCTTCAAAAAGATAACAGATATTTGTTTTATTTTATACATTAATCCTTTGCGATTAATTGAGCCTTCAATGCACTATATAAAACAGTAGAATTCAATCTTGATAAAGTGTTCAACTAATTAAATAGAAATATAGCTCACTAATTATAAAAAATGGATTGAATATCAATAAATATGTGTCCTTCAACAATCAAACAATGTAATACATTTAACAATGCAATTTCCACGAGCACGTTATCAAATAAGCATTAGTACAAAGGTAAATAACATTTTGTTGCATTTCTTGAATAAATCTCTACTATAAAGACGGATACAAAATTCATTAAAACTATCGAAAGGCAGTATGCTACTTTTAAGGCACATTTAAGTATAAAAGCAGTATGCTATTATATTTAAATGTGTTTCAGTAACTTATATTGTTTGCTGTTATTTTGTCTTAGATATTAAATTATCACATAAAAAATGTGAAATTTTAAAGCAATTTGCATGAATTCATGCTGCTGAAAATGTAAGTCACTCATATGATGTTAACACTACTTGTATATTTTCGTTCCCTTGTTTTTATGTGCATTAATTTTTGAGAATAGTTTGTAATGTTTCAACACACTGCAATTTTAAAGTTACATTATTCTTATGATTATTTATAACTAAGTATCAATGCTCTTATGTATGTCATTAACATGAGTTACTATGATAAACTGAAATACATCGTAAAACTATTAATAGAAGTTTAATTTTTTGAACAAAAAAGAAAAACAATTCGTGCCCATTTTAGAACTTTTTTTTAAATACTGCAATCCTTTTTAAATACTTATATAATCACGTTTGTAAAGAAAATTTCTGACATTAAAGTTATCCGTCAGGTAAAAATGCATCATTATTCATTATGAAAGGCCTATAAAAATGACAGAAGGCAGCTGAAAAGATAAAGACACATTATATTCAACTCGCATACGAAAGGAAATAAAAAGGATGGTTTCAGTTGGGAATTAACGTCGCCATGCCGACAAGTGCACAAGATCTATATCTTATAATGGCATTTAGAACCAAAACAACTTTTTGTTTACTTTCAAAAATGTGGTTAAATCAGGTTTCAGAATTCTAGTCAGCGTAGAAACAGTTCAAAATCAGTATAACTCCTGGATTTTTTTTTTATTCTCAGACACACTTTGTCCTTGACCAAAATAGAGCTTATTCCCTGCAGCGACCAACTCCCTGTCCTTCCAGTATTATGACTCTGTCACGGCAACCAAGTTTTTCCTGGTTGCTTCAAGCTCAGTCTCTGTTCTAAAGTTTCAGATTATAATCACAGTCAAGTCGAAATGATTACACCCTCCTAATAAGTCCACGAGGAAAGTAATAAACAAGGAAACACTTAACTGAAACAGAAAAAAAAAAAAAAAAAGCAAATTTAATACTAGAAATCAATGACTGATTTCATGAATTGACTTCAAAAAAGAAAATACTTTTCCTCATGAATAATAACATTTCATTCATGATTTACAATGAAAAGACGTAAATAATGAAATACAATAATTTAAAAAATTGATATAAGTATTAAACTAGAATCAGAAGTGAATGTCGGCTAATTGCAATTGAGCTAATTTTGTTCAATTATATTGTACAACAATACAGTTTTTCATTGCCCACTGATAATCGAAGTCAAATTACTTTATTATGAGAACAAAAATTAATTAAAGAGAAATAAAATATCATAACAATATATATTAGATAAATAAGGCTTTTAACAAAAATATGCAGGGCAAAACAACAATCTAGTCTTTAAATAATTTGTAAACTCAAGTAGAAAAGATAGAAGTTATTGAAACATGAACTTCTTAATTCTGAAATAAAAGGTAAAAAACAAGTAAAAAAATTATAATATTTTAAATGAATTCTACTTCAATTTTATCAATCATTGCCCATTTTCCTCGTGAATTAGAAAAAAGATTTTTATATTGACTATCATGTTATAGTAAAATACATATGTTTAAGGTAGTAGTAGTAAATACATATGTTTAAAGTAGTAGTAAATACATAATAAACAAAGTAGTAGCATACATATTAAAAAAGAATCCTTAAGAATTTTTTATTTTATTAGAAAAGAAGATTTATAATATTGATGATACAATATTTATATGTGACACACATGAAATAAAAACTATTGAAAATGTTAAATATGTTAATATTTTCGTGAAATGTACAGTTAATTGAATATTTACTCTCTTACAAAATCGCATTTAAAATGTGACAGTCAATTTCATTTCACATTTTAGCAGAGAATCACGTTCTGAAACTCACAAAAACACAGAATTGACAAAACGTGTTATTGCTGGTTGGATAAGATTATAACAGAAATTCTTGTTTGGCTAGTCAGATGTAGATGAAAAAATATATGAAGAATCTATTCTGTGCCAGTGTGGCATACGAAAGAGTAATATTGTCCTTCACGACATAAATAGCGTATGATGTGCATTATCTTTTGTGGAATAGATTTTGAATTTCAACATTATTATTGCTTTTACTTCCTATTTCATCAGTGCAATGGACCCGAAATTTAAATTTTCACGTGTAGAAGGGAATGATTTCTTATTTTCAGATGAAACATTTTATTTGAATTGACTGAAAACATATATATTAGATTCTTAAAAAGAAATTGATGGGATTTGCTGATTCGCAGGCAAATTTGTCGACATTTTCAAGAAGTTTTGTTATGGACTATATTTAATTCATTATGTACTTTAAAAGAATTGTATGAATAATTTCAAAAAATGAGCAAGAATAGTAATGTTCTTCTGGAACCTTTAAATTTTATATTGATTAAATTTTTAGTGTAAATTAATGGCTTGAGTAAACTATCTTTTGTTTGAGTAGTTAATGCCAATTTTCAATTTAAATAGAAAAGCAAAAGACAACTTAAGAAATTTAAAAATTGTAGACAATTTAAACATAATGCTTGATTTTTATTACAAAAAAAACGAAATCCTAATAATTTATATATATATTTAATTGTTACTAACTAATCTACAACAATGATTCAGAATTTAGTATTTTATGGATTCTTAAGGTAAAAAGTAATAAGTCTTATTCTCAGATCAAACATTTTATTTGAATTGAGTGAAAACATATCTATTAGATTCTTAAAAAGTTGATGGGATTTGCAGATACGCAGACAAATTTGTCAACATTTTTAAGAAGTTTTTGCCATGAACTATATTTAATTTAAAAGAATTTTATGAATAATTTTTAAAAATGCCCAAGAGTGCAATGTTCTTTTGGAACTTTTAAATTTTACATTAATTAAATTTTTAGCGTAAATTAATTGCTTGATTAAACGATCTTTTGTTTGAGTAGTTGATGCAATTTTTCAATTTAAACTGAAAAGCAAAAGACAGCATAAGAAACTTAAAAATTGTAGACAATTTAAAACATATTGCTTGAATTGCTTTTTTAAATATAAAAAAAAAAAAAACATGATGCTGATATCCTAACAATCTCTATATAGTACTTAATATTATTACTAACTAATCTACAACAATATTTAAGAATTTAGTATTTCATAGAATTCTTAAGGGTGAAAAGAAAAAATCGTTTATTCAAGTAAGAAAAAAAAAAATTTCTCAAAATAATAATTTTCAAAATTTAAAAAAAAAATTTTCATCTTTATAATTAAAATTATTTTAGAAGATTTAATAATTTTAACAATTCAACAATTTTCTCAACAGAATGGAACAGAAGATTTCAACGAAGGTGTTAATTTGGTTGGAGTTATTCCTGGTTCTCAAAGAGGACGTTTGGATGATGAAATCGTTCTTGTGGGAGCTCATTACGATACTGTTGCAGATTCCAACGGTAAGAAGAAACTCATTTTTATGATTTCTGTAAAATACAAAATGTATTAAAATTATCTTTAGAGCCCTGATACTCAATGAAACCAAAAAAAAAATTAAGATGCCGATGCTATGTAATTTTTTAAGCAGTTAATAAAGTTTTATTTGAATGTAATAATTAACAACTATATTCACAGTATTTTAAAAATTTAATCAGGTGTCTCAGAAAACGATAAAATGTCAGATCTTATGAATAAGATTTCTTTAATCGTGATATATTTAAGACGATGCACAGTTGGCAGAATTTTTAAAAGTTGGCTGAAAAGTCGAAAAGCACAATTAGGATGCCGGGATTTTTTTGTTTATTTCTTCAAATATTATAAATTTCTGCACCCCTTACACTTGGTTAGAGTTCTGGTGACGAAATAGTTTCCACATTACACATCCCCGAAAATCAACACATTTATGAGGCAGCATATATGCTCATCAGAAGACGTTTGTAAATTGGTAATCAACGCAACTTTTCGGCATTAAAGAATTTGTAAGAAATAGTTTTTTCCCATCGATTCAAATCCTTTAATGTCAGTATTTTAAAATTTCTGCATGTTATTTATTTTTATTTTATTAAATTATGATAAATTATTAGTGATTTAAAATGGTCAATTTTTGTCGAAAATTTCATCTGCGTTTTATAATTGCTTGTGACTGCTTCCTCCCGGTTTCACCTCAGAATTTTTGATATATATTTTCTATAATATTTCGTTAACAAATATTAATAAACAAATCTTGTTCTTATCTGTCCCTTTTGAAATATTTTTTGTTTGATAGTGATATCGATTTTTTTTTTTTTCATTTTTATATAAATCTTTAATATTTCTGAAATTCGTTATTTCGTTTAGAAGATGCGAAAGAGTTATCTCAGAATAGGAAAGATTTTTTGACGTAAACAAATAATCAAAACAGCAAAAATAATAAAATAATTTTAACAGATCCTTATGCAAAATAATAATAATAATAAATAAATAAATAAGAATTATATTCGAAGATATGGATAGTCGTACAAAATTCACTTTTTTTCTGAAAAAATTTAAAAATAAATTTTTTTTTTTTTTTATTTATTGCACAAGAAAAAAAAAAAGAATTGGTTAAATGAAGCCATTTGATTTGTTTCTTATGAACGAACTTTCCTCATTGTGAAAAGTCGTCCAAGGACCTCCCTTTGCAGATAGTTCTGATCGTACTAAATCTTTTAAAACAATAACAAAAAGAATTCCAACTTCTTTTGCAACACAAAATGAGTTTCTGAAGAAATTGCGAAGAACGAATACGTGCCATTCTTACCATTATATCAAGTAGCTATGTCATTTGCACTGATACATTTAAAAATTATGAGTTATCGCCAAAGAACAGATTAAAAATTATGTATTGTATATAATGTCTCTTACAGAGTACGAAGTATCATATTTCAATAATTTCATCTGCATTGATACTCGTTGAATTACTATTTGAAAATATTCAAGAGGCAATGTTTAAGGATTTTAAAAAAATATCATTAACGATTTTCTAGAAAGTCTTCTAGAGATAAATGTAATGAAGATAACTTTCACACTCTTCTGAAATTTTCTGATCCATTTATTACAAGCTTGAGACAACTTCTAAAATAAGTTTCATTTGATTCCAAAAGAAGTTCGGAACTTTTAAAAATACCTGAATTTCAGAATCTTTGAGCAAAGAAAGTGAATCGAATTCAGAAACCGATCTCGATTACATTTTAATTTATGAATAATTTGAAAAAAAAAGGAATTTTACTTTTTATTTTCCGTTGTTACATGTACAAACAATGTAAACACGACGAGGTCACGAACTTTCAATCATCTATTTGTTTGATACTACATGTTTGATACTTTAATTGATACTACATGTAGTTCATGTCGAAGACGTTAACTATCCAAAGACATAGGACCCACCTCTCCAATAATTTTAGAGAAAATCGAAGTTTGAAATTATTTAAAAATTTTGTATATTTAATTACCACCCCTTGAGCGTGGCATGTGATTTTGTAGGGAAATGCACCGTTTACGAACTGACCTGGAAGTAGTGTTTTCTATTCACAAGCGGATCATATATATATATATAATTCCCTACACTCTCTTTTAAGTAATAACATTAAATTAAGTAAATTAATAATATTAAATAATCAATAATAACTTAAATAAATTTTATATTTTATCTATTGTAAGACATGAAATCTATTTATTGACATCAACTAAAAAAATATGTTATATATAAAAAAAAATTCTAAAAATGTTTTGGCTGATTTTGAGATTTCTTTATTAATTAATTACATAACATTGGGAATTACATTTATTTTTTAAATTGCTGAAAAATGTAAAGCAAGTTATAATTAACATAATGCTATTATATGCATGTATGAGGAAAAATAATATTTGGCAACATTAAAATGCTAGAGTATAACTCTTTGTTAGATGTAACATCCCACCTGCCAAAAGCAACTGTGTTTTTCAGCCAGTTGTGTTCAAGGTGGAGCAATTTCTGTTTGTGTATTCTTCTTGTCCTCCTTCCTGAATGATATATGGACTAATTTGCATGCAGATGTTTTGAAAAGTTCCCACTTGGTTCATTTATATATTAGATACGAATAAAAATAGATACGAAAAAAACTCATTAATTCAAAACTGATGTATTTTTAAAATTATCAGATACTTGTTAGCTCTTTTCTTTCTTTCATTGTCATTTGATCCTTTAAACACTAAAAAAAAAAATAGTTTTTGTATTTCATTACAAATTTATGCGATGTTATATAAAACTCTTTTTATTTCAATACTGAATTTTTATATTAGTAGTTTTCTTACACGACCAGTAAGGCAACCTCATCAAAGTTACTTTATATAATTTGTATTAGTAGTTTTTCTTACACGACCTTAAGGCAATCTCATTAAAAGTTACTTTATATAATTTAAAAAAAAACTTGTAAAAACTACTTGTACTACTTGTAAAAACTACTTGTAAAAACTTGGCATTCATATGGTTCCCAGATGCCGTGAAACATACCTTTTCTCGTGCTTAATAAAAACCGTATTTCTGTAATAATATTTCAATTTGTAATACGAAAAAATTAGATAATTATATATACAAACATAAATCATAAATTTAATAACTGCTTAATTAAATATAACGCTCATTTCCTTTCTCAGCAATTTAAGTAATGAATTTTATTTTCAATGTTTTGTATTTAATTGATGCAGAACCCTCAAAAATTGGCCATAATTTTTTTCAGAAATTAATGTTTTTTAATTTATGTCACTAAAAAATGTAATGTCTAGAGATATATAAAAGAATATAAAAATACTTGTCATTTTTTTTTTTATATTCCTTACAAGTGACTATAGGCAATTAGAATAGAAAAAAATAAGAAGAATTTGGGTAACAGAACTTGCCACCTTCAGGTTCGCTAAACATGCATTTTCTGACTGAGCTTTTAACGCTACTAGGAAATATTAATGATTTAATACTAAGAAGTTTTCAGTAATTTCAAACTCAGATTTTTCGAAAATTATTGATAGGTGGGTCCTACTACTTTGGACAGTTAACATCCTAACCTATATATACTATAAGTTTGAGTCAAATTGGTGACGGACAGTTTGTGACCTCTACTGTAAGTATCAAAGCTGTAAAAATAATTCTCATATACATTCTGGCAATAGTTCCTTACTTTTTAGAACAATACGAAAAATTATATGTAATTAATTTAGCAAAAATTTGCTTACATATTCTTTTAAATCGTATACAAAAGTGGGAAAAATGTGTAGTAAAACCTAAATAAGATATAACTGAACAAATTGCAAGTCTAAAGATGAAAGAAATGCATCATTCAGAGGATATTTGCTATTTCATTTTACTTTGACATAATTCAGTTTATTTAGAGTTATCAGAATTATTACTAATAGAGATTTTATTAAATAGTATACCAGTATTTAATTTTTAATTTAATTTTTATTTTATAGGGTTTTTTTTTTTTCATTTATCAATGCATTTTATGAATTAAAAACACTCACGGATATCTGTAGTGACATCTTCATGATTCACTATCCAAAGAAATAAGAAGTTCGTGGAAGAATCCAGTTTCTTCTCGAATGTCAAATTAAAGTTAATTTGCATTCATGACATGCAATATCTTTTCTGGTGTTATCACAATAACGGTCATTTTCATTTTAGCTGTGTCATATTGTTATGCATATTAGAAAATAACAAACAGATCTATGGCAGAAAAAAAGACAGTGAATGTAGAAGAAACTAAATTAAATAATTTTTTATCACATGAATACATAATGACACGTTACGGAAATTGCTGTACTACACTACATCATGTAAAATTAAGTTTTTGAAATTTAATTTCTCATTTAATAGTCATTTAATTATATCTTTATTTTTTAATACAGATTATTTACTTCTAATTTTAATTTTTCCTTATATCTCTTTGTATTATCTATTTTTGTATTACTATTGTACATTTTTTAGTATTATTGTTGCCCATTTTAATCAATACAAATTTCTTGAAAATAAACATTTTAGCATAATAAATGTCACAGACCTTTTATGATACATTTCGATAACAATTGTTGGCCTCAATTGTTCCAAAATATATGACGCCTATTCACTTAAACTGTTATAAGGTGTATTAAATTATTCATTAGTTATTAATAAATATTTTAAAATATAGTAACGTAATAAATTGAGGAAATAAATACTAAATAGAGGAATAACTCGGGGAAATATAGTTACATAATAAATAAAATGCTTTTATTTATTGAAGTTACTCTATTTTCCTGGATCAACTTTGATCCTGGTTGTAATTCATTTAATTGGATTTGATATAACTGCTAAAGTCTTTTTATAAATATTTCAAAGGGAATTTCATTCAAAAGTCAAAACTGCATTTACCATTCACCACAATAAAATAATGATAGCTTTTATTCAAAAAATAATGTTTATTTTTATGTTTAGGAGTTGATGATAATGGAAGTGGATTAGCTGTTATGTTGGAAGTTGCTCGAGCTATAACAGAAGCTCGTTGCAGATTGAACCACACTCTTATGTTCGTAGCATTTGATCACGAAGAAAATGTAAGACTAATAAAATGTCTATAACTTCCCTAAGAACATTTATTATTAGTGCATTAAAATAAATAAAATTAAATTCTTAAACCTTTTGACAAGGTATTGTAAATATATCATCTGCATAAATGAATTTGATATTTTTTTTATTGTAATATCAGCATTATGTATTCTATTTCTTACTCACAGAAATTTTTGAAAGGTTTTAGGAATGTTTTTGAATCAATCATGTTTGTTGCCATTCAAGGGATGTATTTGGAAGTTTCTTTAGTGCCGATATACTTTTCAAATGTTTCATGCAAATAACATATATTAATAATAAAATAGTTGTCAATAACTTTTTCTGGGTTCGACTCTGTGGTTTTTTGTTTGTGAAGACAATTACATAAAAGAGAACCAATGATCTAGAAAAAGGTTCCAAGTCATCTAGAGCAGCAACATTTACTTGGTACATCATATTATTGGTCAAACAAAATCGACAAGAAACAATGCTAACGATCCAATAAATGGCTGCATAGCAACAATAATAGTATTCTTTAATGATGCAATACATGGCTAAATAACAACAATAATAGTATTTTTAATACTGTGAAGCAAAAAGCTTTAGCACGAGTTTATATCTCTTTGAGCTCTAGGGTTGGGTTAGAACAATTAAAGCAATCTCGTTAACATGCAGCTTATTTTTGAATAAATGAGTTCAATGTTTATAGCTACATTCACATAGTTTATATCATCTATAGCATTGTTCATAGCTTATCGAAGTTAATATTCAAAGCTTAATATTCTTTCTGAATTATAACTATCTGTACTGTACTCAGATAAGAATTGTCTGTATTTTTCTATTAAGAAATGTCTCAAGAGTGAATTATTTCTTTCTCTTCGATGTTCAGAGAAAAAGGAGATTACCCAACAATTCCAATAGTATTTTAAAACACTACGAAGTAACACGATAATACAAAGCAGGATATTTTAAATATACCCTAAATACGTATAGGAATATACATGTATTAATTAATCACGATCATAAAATGCATCGAAATTGTTTGTGTGAAACCTTATACTTCAGCAATATATCCAGGTTTCTTTTGATGATTATCAATTACTGAATATATTATCTACAATTTTAATTATACTCATTAATAAATAAAATTATTGGTTTCATTGAAGCTAATCAAAGAAGACATTTTTCGATTTATTGTCAAACGTTTCAATTTTTGGAAACTGTATATTTTAAGAAATATGAAAAATACAAATAGTGTCTCTTAAAGTTTATATTTTCTAAAATAAACTACATTTATGGTTGAGTATTTATAAATACAACTGTTTTATATTTTTAGGGAGCAATGGGTAGCAACTACTTTGTTGACCACTACCTTATTCCTGATGAGTTAAAGAGAGCAAGAGCTCGTTTCCAAGGAGCCTTCATTTTAGATGGTATCATGAACTACAATGATATACCAAATACACAAGAACTTCCTTTGGATTATACCGAGGTAATTAAAATTCAATATTTAAACTATAATTAAAGTAATACTGAATACTAGTTATTGAATTTTAATATGTAAACTATAACTATAATAATTTTTCTAAACATAATCGATTTTCAGTTCCTCAAATACTATTTAAAAATCATTATGTGGGATTTTTCAATTGTTCTTGGTGATTTATCCATTAAAATAAATTTTAAAATATTAAGACTGAATTATTAAAGACACATACCAATAATATTTAGCTATTTAAAATTCACTGTAATAAAATAAAACAAATATAAAAAAGGATTTAGAAATAAATGAAAAAAACAAAAACAAATTATATTAAAGGCTATATTTAGAACAATGTCTTTGAAAAGAAATTTTAAACAATAAAATTGACACTCAAAATAATTTACTCCTAACATATCATAAAAAAAAGTACAGTTAATTAAAATAATGATTCTGACTTCATTTAACTTACGACCGATTATGTTAATTTTACTCATTATAAGTGAACATGATTTTCAAATCATCTAATTTTTCAACTGTATTGTCATACAACTTTGCAATCATCTTTATATTAATTAATATTAATTTTCTCTATAAAGGATAAGAAAGATTTCGTAGTTCCTTACATCACAATTATTTTGTTATATGCAGGCCCATAAATAAAACGGAAAAAAATCTAAAAGAATCTCGAATCTAAAAGAAAGTATAAAACATGTAACATCGTAATGCATGGTTTTCTGTCAAAAACCACATAAAAATCTGTAGTTGAAAATCTTCGATGTGAGTGCATATAAATGATAAAGAACCGCACATTTACAACCTATAGAATTCGAAGAAAATCTTTGATGTCACAAACGGTACTTTTACAATTACACTACATCATATCACTGGGCTTATAGCTACGATGCCTTCACATATGTGCACGGAGAGGTAGCTTTATTGAAAACATATTGAAAATATCAGTGCGTATATTTTACCTTCCTTAACATTAGAAAGACACACATGTACACTTTGTAAATGTATACAGAATGTACTTTGTATATCATGTCGTCATGTTTGTGGGGATTATTCCCAATTGCCATGTGGCTGCTGTTGATCAAATGGTGACATTGATGATGTGATGACATCGACATCGAGATGAATAACCAGGGACGAATATTCTCCCTTCTCATACGACACTAATATAACATCATGAAAATTAAAGGCCATGCCTCATTATTTTTGAGTGAAATGCGTTTTAACCATGTGAAGCCATTTCAGTTGTTTCTTGTTCGTGCCAATGAAACGGCGATGGTCATTTGTACAGCAAACATGCAACCATCGTAATTGAATTGACCTTTTTTTCATAAAACAAAAGATAAGTACACGTAAGAATTCATTAACCGTCATTTGTTGTGTAGTTGCTTTTGTTTCCAATAAAACACATTCGCTTGAATCGTATATGACGTTCCGTATTTTCCTTAAAGTCATAGAGTTGTATTTCTAACGACATTTTTTATGAATTAACAAGCGGGGTTCTTGTTTTGCAGAGTTGGGAGGTCTTGATAGAACATACTATATAATTATTTATGAAAAAAAAAAATTGAAATTCGTAGCAAATGAATTTTTTTTCGTAGTTGTTTTTAATAGTTTGAATTTCCATATTAAAATTACGATGTAATTTAGAATTTCTTTTATATTTATGAGACATCTTTATTTTAGAGCCTTTAATATAATCTCTATTTATGACATTGTAATTGAAAAGAAATCTTTTAAAAAATAACTGACACTTCAAATTATTGATTTCTGAAATAAATTAAAAGGATAAAAAGTACAGTTCACTGAAACAATGATTCTGTCTTCCTTTAACTGCATTTTTAGTATTTCGGATAAAAGTAGATATTATTCTGAACTTCTTTTTGCATAACTTAAGTTTCAAATCTACCAACAAATTTACCGGATATCTTTCTGTTCATAATGTAATAAACATAATAAATTCTATTATTTTTTGTTTAATTTCTTTTCATACCATTCTTGAGTTAGCTTTAAAATGTTTTTGTGTCCCTTTAAGTGTGCTTGGAAAAAAAAAAAAAAAAAAAACACGCTTTACTATGATTTAACTTTCACCCCCCAATTATTCTTAATTTCTCGTTATTTCATTGATTGTAATGGACAACCGAGAAATTTCTTTTCTTTAAAAAAATTCCTTTAACTTGAAAATGTAGAAATCCATGTTTATTCTAATTTCTAATACAATGTTTCAGTCTGATAGATCTTCAATGAAAAAAACTTTTATACGATATTCTGCATCTTATTTTTGAGACAACTAAAATTAATTGACTTACAAAAAAGAAACAAAAGGAATACATGTAATATTATATTTATAAAAAACATTTATTCATTGATTGATTCTTATAAACATATGCAATGCATATACAAATCTTATTTTCATATGCATCGCAAAATTATTTAGATATATGGTACTTTTTTGCCAGACATATGAATATGCACATTTTCCCTTTTGGGTTTATCAGTTGGTTGAATTACTTATTTTTAATTCTAAGTTTTGTAAAAGCACGAATATGTATGGCTTGGTCCTTGCCATGCGAGTTAGACGAATGCGAAACTCCAAATCGTACGGTAAATATTCGAACGGCATTTAAAAAAAAAAAAAGGGAAAATTTGCACACTCATGTTTCTGGCATAAAGGGCATGATATAACATTTTTTAATTAATTTTGTTATTTATTGTAGTCTCTTCCTGGATTTCAATATTTCGTGAATAACACTGGCAATCGAGGTAATTTCTTGGCCATGATATCAAGGAATGAGATGGACAACCATTTGAGCAGAAAGCTGATGGACGCCTGGCAAGATCTTGGAGATCACCAATACAAACTATTTAATTTAGCTGTGGATATGGGTAACACTATACCAGATCCTTCAATCATCCAAAAACATTTGAACTTCTTAAGAAGTGACCATGCCACTTTCTGGTATCACAACTCTTCCAATCATTTCCCAGATTCGCTAAATGCTGTACTTCTGACTGATACAGGTTAGCTTGGCATCTTTTATCAATTCATTTTCTATTTTGTTGTTGCAAAGAGTTGCAATTAAGAGAGTTGTAAAAATATATTGGCATTACTAAGATTTAATCTAAGACAAATCATAAATATTTGACTTTTAAAATTAATAAATGATATATTATTAAGTTTTATTCAAATTAGTCGTTATCATTTATTAAAATTTAATTATTTTTATGATTAAATTTCCTTCACAAAACAATCTAGGAATAGATATCATTTTTTGAATTAAATTTTAAATAAACTGCACTAAAGCTGCATTATTTTTAATTCTAAGTAATTTATTGCATGAACGCATGACTAATTACTGAGACACCACTCCACACCATTCGCTGGCCTGTGATTGACACTTTAACGTTGTTGCCCTATCACGCGCTAGAGCGAGATAGGTAGCGAAATTGTTCAGGGTTCATGAGAGGAGTATATAATTAAAATGAATTTTCTTTTATTTATGCTTCAAAATAATCTAAACTGTAGTAATATTACATAAATAACGTATATCAGGATTAGAACAATGGTCTACTACAACAATGAAACTTTAAAATATTGGCCCGATTTTTGTACACACAAGCAAACAGTCACTCTGCAGAACAACAGTTTGGTGTATTACGATATAAATAAGGAGTGGTTGTGTAATAGGTGAGAAAATAATTATTTAAAATAAACTGTTTTTAATAGTTACTAAACTAAACTAGAAATTTGTTATTTGAAATAAACAAAGTAAGGTATGCAGAGGGTGAGATTATTAGGGGTAAATATCTTTAAAAGGTATTTTAAAATTAAATTCTTTTAATAATTTTTTAAGGGATTTAATAATCATTAATACAAATTTTAAAAGAAATTAAAGAAATAAAATAGTTTCAAAAGTATATAAGAAAAGGCTCATTAAAAATTAAATACATTTTATCATAATTAAAATGTATTATTAAAAAATTTGAAATCGTAATTGATAGCTGATGAGCAATTTCAGAAAGAGGAATTATCAACTGCGTAATTATGATATATTTTTAATTTCTTTTTGTTTCCTACAACGGGAAAAATAATTTGTGTGAATATGTATGTTGTTGTGCTATAAACCAATTTTAATGAAAGAAATTATCATTTTTTTTTTCCTGTACTAGATATAATCAAACTAACTTATAATCAAGTCCTCCAAGAGAAAGAAATAATTACATGCTTAAATAACTTGCCATACATATATCAAAATAAATATTCTCCTTATAGGCCCTTATAGAGGACAAATGAAACAGTGTTACCATTCCAAATGTGACGACTTGACTGTCATAACTCCCGAAAAGCTACAGTTTGCAAAAAAGACGGCCGATGCTTTGACTGCAACTTTAGTAGAGCTTACTAGTGCTACTGCTGGAGGTAAGGAAAGAAAAACTAAATATACTAAAAGATAAAACTAGCAGATAAATAATAGTGCTAAAAATAAAGCTTGACACCTAATAGAATCGTTACATAATTGTATAATATATCATAATTGTGTTATATATCATTCTTTATATTTATGTATTCATTTAAATGTTTTTTTCATTCATTTTATATTTATTTACTTAAACATTAATAAATTGCATTTTTTTTGTTCTAATAATGTTTCATTTAGATATTGTTATAATTTTAAAAGTAATTCGTAATTTGCAAATTATAGTATGCGTTAATTTTTATTACAATATAAATTATATTACGCGTTTTCAAATAAAGTTTTCCATTAATCATTTTTAATATTATGTAAATCGAAATTTAGTTTAAATATTTTGCGTAGGTGTTAAAGAAATTATTGCCGCTTTATATTAGATTTGTTAAAAAAAAATTCTTTTTACGAACTACAAACTAGATTTTCGACATTTATAAACATTAAAATTCCCAGACAATCTTAAGACTCAATAGTGACTTACCTTAGAAAAGGCCGAAGTCTTCTTGATATTATGATCTGCCAATAACGTCGAATGGCGACCCAAATGTCGAACAATCCTTTGATAATATCGCTGCTTCATTTAACCTAATTTCACATCTTCTCTCAAATAGTGGCATATGCTCATACTGAGCGCGAACCCATATGCGAGGAAATTGATAGAATCATAGTTAGTAGATGAATCAAATTCGAATGGAAGTTATGTTCTATATTTGAATTTCTCTTTTTTTACACACCATCTAGAGTGTCAATTTCAGCTGCTCATTTACTATTGAGCAAAAATTACATGTTGTTATAAAATGTATATGCATATTTCATGCATTCAGATAAGTCATTAGAACATTTTTTTTTAACTTGTAGTGTATTTATAAACTCAAATTGCTTCTAACATAAATCATTATCTTATTTTCATCTTATTTGCATTTCGACAAGTATTTTTATGACTAGAAGTTGATAAAACGTGTATAAAAAAACGTTGAACAACCTGCATAATAAAATTCATTTAATTTTATATCTATATCTATCATATATATATATATATATATATATATATAGTGAAATATATAGTATACATACTTTTAATAATGAATAAAAATCTTTATAAGTGTTTGTATAATTATTTAGCTTTCAATATGATTTGTTATTTGAATATGAACTACTGATTGAAAAGAATAACGTATTTTCTGTTTCTAATCAATATTTTTTTTTTCCAGGACGCCAAATTCATGCATCTTGGTTAATGATTTCTCTCCATGTTATGGCCCTGTTTTATGCAGCTAAGTTTTTGCGCTCTGTATAAGAGTATTTTTGGAATACAAGGATCAAGGCATTTATGAATACGATATAAAGAAGTAAAGGAGTCAGAGTTTGATTTTTTTATCACTTAGGCATTATGATATTGTTTATGTAGTAAGGTTCCAAAGATATTGAAGGGATACAGTGTTGTTTTCTCCCAAAAATGTATGGTATTTAATCTCTCTATAGTATATATAATCGGTATTTTAAAAAATAATAATTGCAACGAAAATGATAAATAGTTAGCTGATAATAAAAATATATGTAAATCCTTTTCAATATAACTATTACAAAACTTTTTTTGTAATATTTAAGTTGTAACAGTATTTTCATTGATATTAGTGATTCTTCATATAAGTAATAGTAATTGTATTTTTAATTCAAAATAAAGCGTTTTATTTGTTTGACTTTTCATAATTTTCTAGAATTAGTTAAATACATAAATTGAATATTAGTACAGGATATACACTAGATGTCCAATATTTTAATTTCCCTGGGCTGCGTTTGAAATAGAAAAAAGCTGTTTCAAACTACATACAAAACATTATTAATTTAACGTTATGGATTAATGTAATAAATATAGTTGTTGATAAAAAGTTAGTAAACAATCTACATTTTAAAATATCCATCAGAATAAATAAGCAAAAATGTTGTAGCATAATAATTTGATATTATTTTGAGCAGAGCTTTGTTTTTTAATTACTGAGTTGGTAAGAAGTTGTAATCCATGAAATTGGAAACATTTTTAGAAAATAAAAATTAGGATATGTAATTTGATGAAAAATAAAATGAAAAACTTCATTATTTCATAGTTTTTTAAGAATTTGCAAGTAATTAGTTTTTTAAAAATAAATATAATTAACATATAAAAATATCAAGCTCTTGCTTTCAATTGGACAAGTATCTTTATGATCTCTATGGCCAGTAATTGGCCTTAAAGCGATTGTCGTCAATTACTTTAAGACCAATTACTATTTTACTTCGCGCAGTATGCAGATCCTGACGGGTTGGACAGCTTTTACAATACTTGACAGAAAAGAAATTATTTGTAGTAACCTTCCTAACACTAAGATTTCATAGACATCAACATATAAATGTATATAAAGTAGTTTATTATTTATTTCGCCAGAAATCCGGATTAATCAGAACTCCTATTTAAAAGCACGTTTGAAAAATAATTACTACATTTCAAGAAATGTCTGAATAATTTTTTTTTTAATTTAGCATTTAAATGTACAAAAATTACAATTAAAATAAAAATGTCGAGTATGTTTTCATACTTTATTTTCATATAAACAAATAAACTTTATTTCTATGCTTTATTTTTATACCTTATCCTCTGACGATACTCTTTATTTAGTTGTTATTCCATAGCCTATTTCTGAAATTCGTGAGAGTAATTAATTAAAATAATTCATTAATTAAAAAATTTCTGTTTCGTACATCAAAAAGTTATAATCCAATATGAATATGAAAAAAATATTTCTTCTCTGCAAGCACCATTTTTTAATGTAAACGTATGATAATAAAATTACCTATTTAATAAATATTGGAAGAATAAAATCCTAAATTAAAATGTCTTTTAAAGTTAAATTGCAATAGGAAATTTCATTTCAGTCACCTAAATAAAAGGATTTGAAAATCAAATACATAAAACAATTGATTATTTTTCCATTTGAGTATAAAAACTTTAATGTTTTAACAAAAAGCACTAATTATATGTGTATATATAAATATATATTATATATTATATGTATATATTTTATGCTTGTTGTTATATTTGTTAATTGGAATGAAATTTAATGAAATTTTAATGACCTTCAGAGGCTACCTGGGGACAAACTGCACATATTATAGAATAATGATGTACTTGATACTATTTCTTAATTTAACTTTTAATAATAAGAATATCTGCATTTAATAAACATTTGTTTCTTCTTGGATAGCTCAATTTACATGTGACATTTATAGAAAAAGCAAATAGCAAACAAAATTTTTTTTTTCTAAATTTACTATTGTTTAATAATATATGTGAGTTGACGCTAAATAATTTAAAATCGTATATTTAATGGGTTGGCTTCAGAGGATTCGAAAAATTTTCATCTTATCATACTAAGCCTCCTGTGCTTCCCTCAATTTTTTAAAATACGAGATAAAATTAGCGTTAGAAGAAATAGAATCTAAAAGAAAATTTACTATTGAAACAGATCTCGATTTAGACTTAATTTTTTAAAAGAATATAAACTTCCTCTTCCTTCAAAATTAGTTAATAAACCAGAAAGATTGAAAATATTAAATAGAACCAAAAGTATGAGTATGCTTTTAGGTAATTTGAAATCATAGACAAAATAGGTGCAAAAGGTAATCAAACTTTTGATGATATCAGCTATAAAACAAAAAAATGTTAAGAATGTTTAAAGCATAACTTTGGGGTTATAATGTTGAAAATTTAAATAAAATAACAGGAACAGGTTTAGCTGGAAAGGCTATGGCATTAATAAATAATCTTGAAATTTTACCGGGAAAGTGGGAAAAAAAATACAAACTAAAGAAGTTACGTAATGCAACTGTTGATATTTTAGATACTTTATTAAATAATGGTGTTACTACAAAGGATGAAATGATAGATTACTATAATACATTTTAATACTTAAGTAAGTTTGAGAAGCATTATACAGCATAACTAAAGCTCCTGCTGTCTATTTTTTTTCATCTTAAATAAATGAGTATTTATATTCTAAAAAAGTTCATGTGAGTGATAGACAAAAAAAAAAAATAATAATAATAATAATAATTGAAATCAGCTCTTAAAAAAAAAAGGAGGAAATAACATTACAAATTGATACATCCAAGTCACCTAATTATGAAATGTACTTATCAAAAACACAAATAAATCAACTTAGTAAAGGAAAAAGAAATATGACAAGTAAAAATGGAGGTTTTCTACCTTTTTTAATATCTGTTTTAAATGCAATTGCGGGAATGCAAAATTGAGAACAAAGAAAATATGAAATATGGAAACAAAGAAAATATGGATTTAAAAGAGTATTTACCCCTGATTTACAACCTAAAAGATGACAAATTTGAAAATGTTATCATTAATTTAGATAAATCTACAGGTCTTGGAACTAGATGTGTTATTATAACGATCCACAATATGATATCGTTGAATATTTTGATCCTTATGGTGATTATGTATGTAAAAAAATTAATTTAATTAAATGAGTTCGTGTATGTATGGTATTTTGTAAAGGAAAAAAATATTTTAAAAAAGGGCCTTGAAGTCGTCCTGGAAATGGATTTAAATTGATAGATGATGGGGATCATGATATGCAAAACAAACTTTTTAAAAATGCAAAATATTCAGTTGAATCTTCTGATAATGTCACAAAACGTTATGTAGATAAAGTAAAAAAGAAAATTATAATATTAAATAGGGATATTTTTAATACTGAAGGCAAAATAATCGATAATGTAGATTATCCTATTGAAGAATTAAATTCTGTTAAATTTGAACACAAAAGAATTTGTGTAAGAAATAAACAAATTTATCATGGAAATAAAATTTTTGACAAAGATTTATAAACTTGATCTTAACTTTAAGCAACCATTTCTTATGCAACTTTAATAAGAAAATATGAGCTAGATTATATTTTTTATACTAAATAATTAAATAATTATTTATAAAATCACTTTTTAGTACTGCCAATTATAATGTATCTCATAATTATATTCCGACTTGCTTTGAAAAGTAATGCAACATGTTAAGGTATTACTGGCATGAACAATGAAACATATTTTAATAAATCAATCTATTTGTTGTTGTCTTTACTTTCATACATAAATAAACAAAATGCAATATATATATATATATATATATATGTATGTATGTGTATATGTGTGTAATTTAGCTTGAAGAAAAGTTGTAAAGAAACGTGGAAATGTGATCATTTAAAAATATATTTATGACATTTATATATTATTCTTATGCGTAACATAATGTTTTCATGCTAAGTAATAATAAGTAAATTTAATTTTAAAAATAAACAATAATGTTTTTGCTCTTGGAAATAGAAATAAATTACAGTAAACAGGCCCTTTAAAATACTGTTTATATTATAAAAAAAAAAAAATTTTTCTTACCCGATCAAAACTCATGCATCATTTTAACTTATATCATCATAAATTCTTATTAAATTTAAATGAATCATTTAATTCTTTTTTATTATACATTTAAAATAATTCTTATTTCAAATAAACAACATATATAATGTAAAGATATCATGCCAAAAACAGATTTCAGAGAACAATTTAATATTTTTCAGTTAGAGAATTTTGAATAATTATATTCTTATTTCAAGAAGTATATTAAAAGTTGATACTATTTTTCTGATAAAAATATTCAATACTAATCATTCTAAAAAAATTTGAAATTGCACGGAGGATAAAGAAAAATTACTTGTCAAAATAATAATGTGTCAACAAATATATGCATTATTCAAATGACAATTAAAAATAGATTTTTAAATTCTATCGGGATTCTAATTCTAATTTTATTTTAAATTTGATGTATATCTAATCAATAAATTCCTTGCACTGCCTTATTATGGATAACATTTAATGCCCCCTCGACTTCCTAATAATTAAGAAAGCACTCCATAATGTAATCCAATGTTAGTGC
The DNA here is from genome assembly GCA_021605095.1 of Caerostris extrusa. Taxonomy (NCBI): domain Eukaryota; kingdom Metazoa; phylum Arthropoda; class Arachnida; order Araneae; family Araneidae; genus Caerostris; species Caerostris extrusa. The sequence goes on from BPLR01006165.1 coordinate 191,980, forward strand.
TTGTTATTCGTTTAGTTATGTGTACACCAAATCAGCATTTTCGGGTACCATGTAGCACCGATCAGTATCGAATCCTTATTTTCGGTACCATACGAACTAATAAGATTTGAGTTCCATGTGGATCATGCAATATGATACGGAGTAGTACTAGTCCTACGTGGAATAGTTGTGTTACTACGCAGAGTAGTAATTACTACTCTTTGTGGTTGACCAGAAAATCGATTGCTATCGTATCTAACTTACAGGATACGAATTATTTTATAAAAGATTCGTGTAATTTGTACTGCTACAATGATGATTAGTACCATTTATACGAATTATATGGATTCGATCCATCACTAGCTTACCGGTTCCTCTTATGAACCATCTCAGCAGGAAAACTCCGCAAAAGCCAATGAAGTCATTAAAGAGAAAATGCTCCTTTAATTCTAGACTACCATATGAAGCTGGTGATCTTTAGGGAAAGGAATTTTCCTTGCAAGAATTAGAATGGCCAATTTTCGTAGGGAACTGCGTTTCTTTTTTTCTTACATTAATATAGTCTTCTCGTTATTTTATTTTCGTGCATTTAGTATTTTACTAAATTTTAAAAAGTTTTTAAAATATACGATTTGGATAGATATTTTTTAATACCTATTTTTTTTTTTTTAAATAATTAATCAAAATCTCTTAGAACTACACCGATTTGGAATTAGGGGTAGTTATCTGCTTCACATAATATTAAGTCCATTCGTTTTTAAATTATTGATTTGTAAATTGATTATTACTTAAATAATTCCATTTTAATAAAGATATTATGTTTTTAGTAAATTAAATTGATTGTTGCTAATTGTAAAAAGGGTTAGATTCTCCAATTTTCGTTTCATCATAATCTACTTGTTTTGTTTTATTTTCTTACACATTTTATAAACTGCGAATTATGCATAGATTTGTATAATTCTAAATTTAGTGCCACTTTTCTATTATATTCTTGCTAGCTATATTGAAATACAAATGATTTCTTTTTAAATGTCATAAACAATAAAGTCACAAATCAGCTAATAAATCTGATGTGTGAAAATAAGTTAGGTATGTCGTGATGATCATGATGATGATAGGCATATTGTTTTTTGGAGTTAAGGGTATAAAATACCCTTAACGAATTATACGGAGGTTTGGTAAATAGTTTTTTATTTAGCAAGATCAGTTTTGAAGTCTGTTTCAGGGTGTCTATCGTTTTATGTTTTCCGATAAGAGTATCTGTTAAGGTTTTTTTAGTTTGAACTACATTTTTGGTTGGTGAGGCGAAATAAATTTGCTTCTTGGGTGGAATTTCAAAAGAGGATGGACTGGAGTGGACGAACTGTCTTAGAGGGAACTGAATAGGATATAGATGGATCAGATATTAAATTTACAGAAACAGTAGAATCAGTAGATTTCGGCTTTGATGAGAAAGAGCTTTCAGCTTTTTAAGTGGTGTCAAATTATTCCTGTTATATTGCTATCGGTCATTTTGGAGACAGAACATATAGGTGGAACTTTTGAGAGTAGATGTAATGATATTTTTGGCGATTGCTGCATATGAGGTAAAAGAGTGTTGAAGTGCGATTTTTTTTTGGAGTCGGGATATATTTTCTGACAGGAATTGAATTCTTGAATTTGTTTTTCTTGCTTCCCTTGGGGACAGAATTTCGAATTTTGTGGATGAGAATGTTGACAATTAACACATGTAGGTATGGCACGACAATTTTATAAGAATGACCAGCAGTTGCACAATTTGGACAGGTTTGTGTACCACGGCATGCATTCTGAGAATGTCCGGGGCCTTTTTTATGATTATTCTGCAGAATGAAACAAAGATATCTAAAGGGGAGGATGGGGGGGGCTACACTTCTTCAAGCATTGTCCCACGGCTGGGTTTATTGAAAATCTAACTTACATACATTGTGGAAAGAAAGACCACCTAGCTTCTTGGAAAGGTTTTATCAAATTTTCAAAGCCGAACCTCAAACCATCCGAATGCTGCAAGCTCATGTAAAAATAGTTTTAACATCAAGGCCCAGTAGCCGAACAACTCTCATTTGTAGCAGTACTTGATAGCCAATCTTCCCGCCAGCCTCAAGCCTACAAGGCCAGACCTTCCTCTCAAAGACTTCATTCGTCCTGAAGAAATTTGCTCCTCAATTGGAGGTATAGAAAAATAACCTCTACTAGGTTATTTTTTTCTATATGCCCTTGGAGGCATAGAAAAGATTTACAACCGATTACTATGATGTAGTTATCAGGTCGAAAACTTCAGATCTTCACGAGCCTTTTCGACAAGAAAACGGAAACTACACCCTCCAATCAATGACGAGCAAGCTCTACTCTCAGGTAGAAGGTGCCTCTTCTGTCAGTTTCCAGTATCTTTTAGCAATAATTCACTTTCCATGCTTCATTGATCTGATGATGATCAAATTTTAACCGAATTTTAGTTTTTACTAACTATTTTCTTTTTTATTGACTTTAATTCTCTTTCTGTTCAATATAAACTTAATTTTTAAATTATTACTTTTCTGGGAATCTGCAGCTGTTCTTAATTTCATCAAAATTTTAGAAGTTCATTAATTTTAATTTTTCTTTTAAAAATTCTTTTTTCATTCTTTACATTTTCCTCTTAATTTTTTTGGAGTTTTCAATTTTTATTTTTTAAAAACTATGACGAATTACGTAACCATTAAATTTTTTTCAACCTTCTTTTAACCTAAAGCACTATAATCTTAAATACATATTCAATATTCCAAATTCTGATGAGGAAGTTAAGCCACCCAAGAAGATTATTTAGCCACAATAGTTAATATGAGGCTATTGACCAACATCAATGATATTCCGAAATCGGTACACAATTGCCAGCAATCTAGGTCTCAAACCAACGCATTTGCAACTTAGCACGAAGGAAGATTGATGTTACGTGGTAAATTTGGTAGTATGTTACCATTCTGCAAGCAAGTATCGCGTATTTTGAGTAATAGTGACCATATCATGCAAGACAAGGAAACTTGACAACCAAAACGTATCGTACTGGTTAAAAGGATTTTATATGTAATCCATCAGAGATAATTTAACAGAAAAAAATTATTGTTTTAATAATAACTGGGAAGAACAATTTTGTTTTATTGATTTCAAAGGCAAATATATCTGTGCACTGTGCAATAATCGATCCATTTGATCTGTGTGAGAGAGAACATAACCACTAGAGACAGATAGAAACTGTTAGTAGTCGACAAATACAGTTTGTAATTTAAATTTTCAAAGCGAGAAAATCATAAACTATTTTTAAATTCAGTGAATGTTTCAAAACGAAAACTCAGGGGTGGAAAATCAAAAAAGGATTTTTGTAGCAGGGCGAATTGTATTTTTGTAGCATCTTTCAGTGGTTTCGTATCAGGGCAAATTACATTTCTGTATTAGTTTTCTCTTTCTCTCTCTCAGTGGTTTCGTAACAGTATATTTTTGAATTAACAGTTCTTGTTCAGACTTCAAGATATACACTAATTAATTTTATGCTATTTATCAATCATATGATTGATATGAAATAAAATCGCAAGATTTGTAACCTAATTAAATTAAACTCAATCATTTCATATGATATTCGAAATTCAATACAAAACTAATTTATTGACGTATTTATAAGAAGAAAATTAAAATTAGAATCAAATGTGAAAAATTATTTTTATTTAATGCATATATAGTAAAATATTTTTAATTAATGTATATTAATAAATACATCCATTATTAAATTATATACAATTCAGTAATGGATGTATTTATTAATACTTTTTGTATTTTTTAAAGGCTAACGAATTTTCTTTATCTTTCTTGCAGCTTCAAATTTTTGAAATTCTTGGCATTGAATATTTTGTATGGAAATAATGTATACATTTTTAATGGATTTAATATAAAAATACGATTATTGAATTATTTAATAGAAAATATTATTTTTTCCGAAATTTCTATAAACAAGTTCTCTGAATTTTGTTTTGGCAAGCAATATTTACATTAAATATGCTATTTAATGTAAAAATAACATGCCAAATTGTCTTGGTAGTAAGAAATAAAATATTCATTTAAAATTTAAAAGTTGAGTAAGAAAAAAAAAAAATGCTTATATGTTTACTATAAGTCATTTCTATTTGCATAAGCAAAAGTAATGTTTTTTAATTTTAAAATTATATGTATCGAATTTTTGAAAAATAAAAATGTAGCACAAAAAAACCCCACTATGTCATGCATAAGTATACACAATAACTATGTATAGTATAGTATATACAATAATTACGTATAGGTAAATAATGAATAAATGTTAAAAATATGTTTTTAAATACGATTTAACAAATCCTATTGAGAATTTTATTACTTTTACATTTACATATAACATAGTGGTAGGTTTTCTGTGAAAAAAAAAAAATGTGCTTCCGAAATTCAGTTCGAGTAATAAATGAAAAATAAAAAGAATTGCTTTAATCCTCTCAAATAAAAGATTACATCTAATTTGTAAATGGTTATTAAAATAAAATTATTTTAAAATTTGGATATTTAACAAGATAATAAATAAAACATATTAGTTGTAGAGAAAAATTCAAAAACTTTTAAAAATTAATTATACAGGATGATGAATAATTTAAAAATGTAAAATATTAATAAAATTTGAAATTAATTTAAATTTAATACATTTATTTGAAATATTGTAGAAATATTTTAGTAATGTAAGTTCGCAAACAAATTATTTATCCTATTCGTTTCTATAAAGACCAATAGATGGCGCCACAATATATATTCGAGTCCATTTATATAACCAATAAATCATATTGCCCGCAAAAGACATCATAAAAGCAGAACTCTTACACCATTGGTTAATTCTTATCCCTTCTAATAACGATATTAAGCAAAGCCTGAAGATAGGCTGATTCATATTAGGCTACTTTTCTGGGTTACTAAATCAAAATAAAGGAAATTATGCCAGTGCAATACAAAATGTAGCCAGGGATGCATTTTGGCGCAGTTTTTTTCACCTCCGAAAACACTTTTCTATTTTGAAAAAAAGAAATTGAAAACAGAATTTTAAAAAATCAAGCAAGAAAAGCATTATTCGAGGAGAAAGACATGTATCACTACGCGATGTAAAGTGTATTAGTGCACACGGTACCTTTCTATGGTTACCAATAAAAAAGTGCACCTTGTCGACTATCTATCTCGCCAATAGTGGTTATCAGGGCCGGATTTTCCTATAGGCAAACTAGGCTTCAGCCTGGGGCCTCAAGATCAAGAGGGGCCTACATTCAAATTGTTAGAAAAGCAGAATTACACTATTCTAAAAACAGTAAACACTAAAAGCACTGAATTGAAAATAAGGAAAATTATGAAATTTATCTGCATTGAATTTGCTTTTAATCTTCAATGTATTGAATATATTTAATTTAATTTGATAAAAATATGATAATTTTATTGCATATTTTATTTTCGTAGTCAAAGATTTTTATTATTTCAATTTTGTTTCTTTGAAAATTTTGTGTGTTATGTTTAATTAGTTATTGTTACAAGCACTATATATGGTGCTGAGAATAAATGTCAAAATAAGAGTACTCGACTTTTTTATTTATCAGCCGTGGCACATTTTTTATAAAGATTAGTACCAATCACAACATGTTTCATTTAGCATACTGATATATATCACAGTAATGATGTATTTTATCATCTCATGTAATTTACAAACTTAAAAATGAGGTGAAAGGGCTTCATAAGTGGAATAGCCTAGGACCTCTTTTCATTTAAATCCAGTCCTGGTGGTTATATTCTCACCTAAAGATCAAATGGGTCTATTATAGCACAATAAGCAGATACATTAGCTTTCGAAATCAATAATACAAAAATTGTTCTTCACAGTTATTATTAAAACAAATTCTTCTTCTGTTACAATTATTCATGATTGTAATAAATAAAATTCTTTTTAACCAGTACAATACGTATTTGATTGAGAAGCACCACTGTCTTGCTTGATACAGTCACTAATACTCAAAATACACCAAACTTATCAGCAGAACGATAACATGCTACCAAATGTACTAGTAGCAAGAACCTTCGTACGCGCTAACTGGCAAGTATGTCGCTGTATTACCTTGATTGCTGGCAACTGGTGTACCTATTTCAATACCATTGATGTTGCTCACTAACTTCATGCTGTTTACGTTGTCAAGTTTGACTGTTAAATGTATACTTTTGACTAGATGCCTTCAGGTAAAAAATAAAAATATCCTTACATGACGTAGATGTTTGAGTGTCTAAACCAAGTGGTTACTTTTCTCTGAAGGATGCTATTCAAATTGAATACACATATAAATAGTGTAAAAAAAAAAAACCCAGCAATTTCAATAGCATCCTTCAGAGAAAAAAATTTTTTTTTTTTTTTTAAGAGGAAAATCTTAACCAGTTGGATTTAGACAGTTAAATATCATCGTCATTTAAGGAACTCTTTTTACGGGGAGGCATCTAGTCTAAGCACACATTTTACAGACAAGCTTAACAATGCAAACACTTCGACAGCATGAGGTTGGTGAGCAGCATTAAATATGTGATAGTTTCTATGAAATCGCCAAATGAACCTTTTTACCCAACAGATAAATCCTCCAGATTCGGATTAAGAAATATGTATATTTGTTGATTTCACTCCCTATTGTTATCTACAAATTTATGTTGTATAAATTGTTTTTTTATTTAACTCATAAATATTTACTTAATATGGATAGTTTCTTCTTTCCTGATGTACTAAACATACACTTCATTACAGTAATAATAATGCAAAATATCTTCTTTTCTAGCATGTTTTTTTTTTCTTAAATAACACTAATTTACTCTAAAATCATTGCATTTAGATTTCTTTTCAACAATGCGCCATCACTACATTCTACCAATTAATCATGTAAAGAAATAGTAGAAATCTGCTCACAATCTAAAATTTTTTACTAAATTAAATTAACAACCATTTAAATTTTCATTGAGTCCATTGTAATCAAACGAAAATTTTATTTATGTAATTTTATGATCCCTTAAAACATACATGTATTTCCCTTTATTTTAAAAAAAGTCTCGAGTTAAAATTTATAATATTTTTTGATAAATCTCTTTCATTTCTGTCCTTTTAGCTATACAAATTATCAGCCCCTTAAAAATCCAACAGTATGATCATTTAGAATTTTAACTCAGAGACTACAGGTAGTAATTTTTAATATTTGATTTTTATAATATGTCTGCTACCTTAAATTATCTTCCAATTTATTACATGTATTTAAAATATTTATTAAAATAAACTTAACACAAAAAAATAGTGTTCATGTTAAATGCTAGAAATAAATGAGATTTACCAATTTTTAATATATAACTCAATGGTTTATGTATTTTAGTGTGAACATAAAAAAATCCTTCTTCTATATAGAATTTTTTTAATAAAAGCTTTTATCTGCATATAAATCCATTTGTCTCATTTTTCTTATGATTTTTTGATAATTTCTATGTCAATCATTTAATGTTTTTTACTTTAATATTTCAGAACATGATTAAAATTAATTAAAAGATGGTAAATTTTTATCTTATAAGAAATCCTTTAATTTATTTAAAAATTAATAAGGGTATAAAAACAAAATAAATTAAGCAATTTAATAAAAAAAAAGTTCTTAAACAAAATAAAACTGAGTTATATATGAATAAGAAATATAAAATGTTAAATAAATAAAGAATATTAATCAATTTGTAATAAAATTGTTTGAATTGAAGGAATTAAGTTGTTTAACAGTAATTTTTAAACTTAATTTTAAGTCTAAGATAACTATTGTATGAATTCTTAAGTCTGAAATTCATTTAATAAACCAACAGTTAATGAATCAAATTTTATAAAGTGATTGTAAATTTAACAGGATATGCAATTTAATGCATATTAGTTAGAGTTCAAGAAATGATACGTCAAAAGACAAATAATGCTCATCAATATTTACTAATCACAACAATAAAAATTTTTCCTACATATGAAAAACAGAGTATTATACAGCAATATGGAACCCAGATTGCAAAATAGCTTGAGTATTCAGTGATGGCCTCATTGTCCATAATGATGGACCCACTTCATTTACAATATACATTAATGAATAAAGTTCACATGTGTTACAGAAGCCATTCATTTGTAGAATAAAATTTTTAATTTTTTGTCCAGATAAGATGAATAAAACCACTCTCTCATAGACAGTAGTTTAAAATCTCTAATATTTACACAAAATAACTCTTTACATAAATTACAAAGTGTTGTCAAATTTATAAGCTGAAAAGATCCCCTGAAGTCTTCATAAATTTACATCTTTTATCACTTACAAAAGGTAATTTGCACTGGGTAGTTTGCACAAATGTAGATTTTTTTTACCCTCATTGAGGTGTAGCATCACTCCACGTACACAGTAACACATATCATGAATAGAGATGGAAAGACATATATTGAACAACACAACACTTTGACTGTAATACGTAATCCAAAATGATGTTACTATAAAAATAAGTCCTCATTATTACTTTTAGTTTTAAATAATAAAAATACAAGTCATAATTTTTCATTATATACTAAATATTTAATTAACACTAGCATGTTGAAAAAGTTAACAATATTCACATAACTATACATTTTAAAATGCAAACTTAAATCATTAAAATACATGAAGCAACAACTTCACTGAAGAAAATAGTCTGAAAAACATAATATCATGATGATTTTTTAGTTTTTAAAATAGGAAAACATAAAATTTATTTTAAGGTAATTAATAAGATTAATTATTATTAGTTAACAATTATTTCAGAAAAACAGTTAATGGCACGTTTATAACAACAAACAAATTACTTTTGTATTCTGAAGATATTATTTTTAATATCTGATTGATAACAGTTTTGTTAACTACTAGTCAATACCTTTAAATAAATTCGCTACATTAATACCTATTCACTTAATACTTCAACATGATTTATATTACAACTGCTTAGAAATTCAACATTTTTATTTCAAATAGCAACTTAGCATGCATTTCAGCAACAGTTAATAGGCAGGTCACATGAGAATTTTCCTGTTTTTCTCTTATATCTCTAGTGCGACATAAGTCTTGCCACTTCTCTTTATACCAGAGGATAGTATTAGTTGCTGAAATAGTGCTTGATGCAGTGGTGAGAATTGTCATCAGTATTACAAATGTAATAAGATGCCTAAACAAGCAAGTGTTTGTATAAAAGAAAAACTTAAGAAAATATTAATAAGCAACAGCTTATGAAAATCTATATTTATTTTTAAAAAATTATCAAAAAGAAAGAAATTTATTTGTTCTTTCCCATTTTTTCAAAATAATGAAATCATGTTTTTATAATTTTTTTTAAATGAAAAAATTTGTAATCAGTTATAAAAAATGATTTTAGATTTATAATTAACTTCATGTATATAAGTTTTCAAAAACTATAAAAATTAGTTTTCAAATATCATATAATTAAATTAAAGATATTCATTTTAAAATGAAGATATCATTTATAAAAATATTAATAAAAAAGGTTAGAATATCATATATTAAAAATATACTAATAAACAAGTAAAGTTTCAATTTATTAATAGAATTTATCCAAATATAACAAAGGACATATTAAATTTAGTAGGAACATTAAAATTCTAAATAAAACAATGACTAACAGTTTTTTTATTAACAAACATTACTAACATTAAACATATACAATTTTCAATGTCTTACCATCTCTTCTCATATACACATATTATAAAATATATAAATGAAAACCTCATAAAAATAGGCCTTGGGCCTCAATTAAATACACACATGGACAGAACATATATAACAGACGGATTTACACCAAATCCATATTGACTTGGATTCATATCTATTATCTCTTTATATGTGCTTTTTCTTTTCATTATTTCTTACATATAAAGTGCAACAATGGGGCTTCACTTTTTTAAACACAAGCATTTTTTTTGTGAAGTCGAAGACACAAAAATTAGTATTTTACATAAAAGATCTTTCCTAGCGATTTACATGAGCAATACATTGAATGAAATGCACAAACATACTTTAAAAGCATATTTCAGAATTTATTATGCAAGACATGTACATTTTATGAATAATAAATAAGCAGTGAAAAACTAATTATGTCAAAAAACTATGAGTAAAATTTGTATAAAAACTAAAATATAAATAAAATTTAAATAAACAATTACAAAACAGAATTTGGAAATTTCAGAATTTTAAAATAAGGTAAATATTAAGCCTTATGAAAATACATATTTCTAAAATACTTTTGAACTACATATTTTTTCTTAAACATTCAGACAAACTCTATTTGCAATGAAGCTATGAGTGTAACCTAAAGATGACAGATGAATACACTAAAAGGTTAATCCCAGCCGCAATACATATACAGTAAATATTTCATACAAAAATTTTCTAACAGGCAACAATCATTTCACAGTGATATAAAATGAGTGAAGCCCCAAAGCATATAGCAAATAACCTTTCAATAACATAACCTAATAATGCAGAGAAAATATCAGCTGCTTAAGTAGCACCACTGTGATATTTATCTGCCATTTGTGAGCAACAAGTATTGCAGCTTGTTAAACAATGACTTAGTTCAGTGACAATACTCCTGCTTATAATTGCTAAGAGACTGGAAGATGACTAAAACTTTCTCCCATTTCATCTTCAAAACAATAAAATAACACATCTGCAATGATGGCAGACAATTCCTGGTCCATAACTTGTGACATAGCAAGAGAAAGAAGTTGGGATTGATACCTCATAAACAGTACTCGATTTTCAGGAACTAAGGCTAAATTTTTTAATGTATTAGCTGCTCTTTGTACCATCCCTGGTGTTGTACCCATAAGTTCTGGTTTATCTCTCAGTTTTTTTGTACCCTGAGAACTGGCTATTTGAAAAGCATTGGCTTCTGCTTCTTCTATAAAAGCAATGAGATAGGATATACAACAGCTTTGATCTGCAATTGTTCTAGCTGCAACAATATCTGTTTGAGAGATGTTTGATAGTAACACAACTGCAAATTCTCTCATTATTTGATCATGTCCATGACTTAAACACTTAGTTAGAAATGCTAATAAATCTTCAATGCGAGACCATGGTGGAGTAGCAATAATGAGATCAACATTGCTTGAGAGCACAGAAAGTTTACAAAGTGTTTCCAAACAAAGTCGCTGAGGCGACAGGACGGAGGATGGTGAACGAGATGGCAAGGGATCTTGAGCATAAGATGATGGACACACAACCCAGTGCAATAAGCCATCCAAAATAGGAAGACTAACTTCCTCTGGGAATGGTGATAAGTCTAAATGACTGGATATGTTTGATAGTATAACCAGAGTATTATCACGTAACACATTTAAGGTACCCCACCACCACTCATGTTCATCTTTCAAACTAATGCACGACTCATTCCAGGTACTATTTCCATCAACTTCTTTCTCATATCTATGATATGCATTTTTTGCTGGTTTATGTTCATGGTGCAAAAGAAGCAATCTTCCCAACAAAAGTAAAATACCAGGATTTTTACACATTATACTATCATTACCTGGAACAAATGACAAATTCCGTAAAATAGTAGAAACACAAACACAACGACGAGATAACATTTCTTGAGAATCACTTATAACACATAAAGCTGGCTCATCAAAGCAATAAGCTTCGTCTTCCAAAGCTTCACAAAGAAAACGCTTGCGAGAGGAAAGTGATCCCCTTAATCTAGAATTTTCTGAAACATCTTTATTTGATTTGAAAGTTCCAACATTTTCTGCAATTTTATCACAAGTCTTAGCTTCATTTTCAGTAGTCTGTGCTTTAGACACAGGCTCAACTTCACTTTCTAATTTATCCTCACCTTTTTTTTCTGCAATAGATGAAACCTCTTGAGATGCACCTTCTTTGGACATGTGAGTTTCAACATTTTTATTAAGTTCCATATTTGTAAATAAGTCTTTATTTGATCTGAGATCTCTTGGTTTTTAGAATCGAGAAGTTTATTTTTTGGTTTAATTTCAATTTCCATTTTATCTTCGATTAAATCTGATGCATCATTTTTAGATGCATCTTTATTTAATTTGGGAGTTTCAACATTTTTTATATTATCTATAAAATGCTTAATTTTATTTTCTGAAACACTATGTGTATTCTCGAAATTCATTTCCAATTTATCTTCATTTCTATCTGAAGTAAATGTACCATTATTTGATGTGGGTGCTTCAATTAATATTTCGATTTCATCACAATTATCGAATTTAAGTTCAGAAGTCTGTGATTCATAAACGCACCCAAGTTTCCTTTCTATTTTTTTCTTCCTCTTGATCTGAAATACATGCTGCAGTTTGAGATGTATTGTTACTTGCCTTATGACTTGAAGTACATTCTTTACTTTCAATACAATTTCCAGTATTGCTTCCAGAAATTCGTGATTCATATATACATTCAATTTCTGAATCAGAATTATCTTTATTGTCAGATGATTTATTTTTAGATGCATCTCCATCTGATTCAGAAATATTATAAGTATCTGCAGTTTCATTATTATTCTCAGGTTTGCGTCTCAAAATTCCTGATTCAAATACAAACTCAATTTCCATTTCTGATTCATTATCTTCTGAAACAGATGATGCACATATAGATGCTTCATCTCCATTTAACTCCAGGTTTTCCACTTTTTTTTGTAATTTCATGACAACTAACAGCTTCGCTATTAGAAATTTTTGATTCATATATACATTCAATTTCCATATCTGAAATATCATTATTTTTACTTATTTCAACATTTTTATTTACTTCATGACAATTTTCAGATTTTCTTTCAGAAACTAATGATTCATATACACACTGGATATCATCCATTTCTAATTTATCTTCAATTTTATCTAAAAACAGAAGACACTATTTCAGAAGCATCATTCACTGCACTGAAATTCTCAAAATTTTCTTTTAATTGGATCACAATTTTCAGTTTTGTTTTGAGAAATTTGTGATGCATAAACACGTTCAATTTCTATAACTGATTTATCATTACTTCCATCTGAAATAATGGATAAACTTTTAGATGAATCTTTACTTAAAATTTCAATAGAACTGTCATTTGACATGTCTGAATCTTCTCTAATTCCTCTTCCTTGTCAGAACAATTCACTTCTTTGTCACTGTTGTTTGATGAAACACTTTTCACTGAACAACTATCATCAGCATCTACATCACATCCTGTATATGTTGTTGCAATTGCTTTATCTGCATCAAAATTAACTTTCTTAAGGACAACTACAGGCTCACCTTTATACAAAAGAGAAGATTTCCACATGTTTGATTTATCATGAGTTGTATGGTTTTCCTTAATATCCTTTGCCTTTTCATTAGTTAATTCTCGACAAAACTTAACTTTTTTAGTATTTTCAGCGAAACAGGTTTGAATATGTGATGTGATATCACCTCCACCTTTTTGCCAGTGCTCAGCTGATACATCAAAATCTTCATATAAATCCCATGATCTTTGAGGATCTATAAGAAATACAGCTTCATCATACTGAATTTCTATTTTCTTTCTGCATCTAGTTTTATATGTAAAATTTGGAGTATCTAAAATATTTATTTTACCTTCATTATTAAAGATGTCACTGGAACCTAGAGACAATTGATCACCGTGAGAAGTTGTTGATTTTCTAAGCTCCATATCTTCAGCTATTCCAAAAATTTTGTTAAGGAAACATCGTAAGTGATCGACTAAGACAGTTAAAAGTCCAGGTAAGTGGTCCAGATTGAAATAAACTACTGTGTTATTGTCAGCTAGCAAAATACCAAGACAGTCTAAAGCATAAGTGCTCTCAGCAAGTAATCCAGACTTTAAAGATAACAACAATTTCCAAAGTTCAATTTGACCCAGTCGTTTAGCAGGGCAACGCCTTCGTTTAACAGCAACAGGGGTGGTAGATTCAACTGTGTTTGGAGGAAATTCTAAAGGTTTTTTGACAACAGGACTTGTTTGAGAAGCAGGTGAAACATTTGACTGTGGCTAAAAATTTAAAGCATTATTAATGACTTTAAATATAGCAATATAACATTTGTTTCAAAGAAATGCAAATTTTTAATAATTCAAAAATATTCTAACTCCTCAATCACTTTGACCTAAATCATTCACAACTAGAATGGAAGTTATGTTGCAGATTCAGCATTAAAGAGAGCCTCGTCTGCACTTACATTTCGCCACCTCAATTTTGACAGAATACTTCCCCATGAATGGCATCTGGTGAAGTGGCACCTTCCTCCTTGATCCCATTGGAAGAATATTTCAGACTAAAGATTTATTTTGCCCACTCCCAACAATGACACATTAGTTTTTGAGTGTGATTTGCTTATTGGGATTTGAACCCAGATCCCCGAGTTCAGAAAGTTATATTGGCCCTCATTTCCAAAACAACGATTTTTAAAAATAATTTTTGCCTTTTCCAAGCAGTTTTAAGAATACTCACATCAATACTTACAATTGTTTTATAAAAGGCTGACATTTACCATTATTAAAGAAAAATTATTGGCAAGAGTATGACGATTCAATTAATACAAGATAACTATAAAATAAAATTAGCATAAAATTAAAAAAAAAAATAATAATAATAAATCTATTGTAAACATTTTCTTTTGCAATGAAATTCCATAAATTTGCATATTAGTACATAATTAAATAATAAAAAACATTAAACATTTCACACATAATTGCAGATTTCACAATCATATATTTGTAAAGTATTTTATAACTGGAATATGTAATACAAGAAAAATAATACTAATAAACCAAACCTGAGTTTTAGCAGACAGAAGAGTCTGGTTTTGAGTTGGAATGGAAGTAGAAACACTTTGATTTTTGTTTTTATTTTGTGATGAGTTTTGAAATGATAACCAAGATTTTCTTGATTTAACTTCAGGAAGTTGCTTTCCTTCTGATGGATTAACTTGTGGTTTAAGTTGAGGTCGCTGCCCAGTATGAGGATGAGAATGCTGATTCTGTTCAGAAAGCCATGCTACAAAATAAATTAAACATAAGAAAAGAAAAGAAAGAGAAAAAAATATGCAGTAAAATATGCTATAATATGAAACTAATTAAAACCTTCATGGGAAAACAATTTTTTTTTATTAACCTTAAATTTTTGATTTAGAAATTAAATTTTGTCAACTAATTTTAAAATTTAACAAATTATTTTTATATTTAATATTGAAATTTTGTTAAAAATTCATAAGAAAACTAAATAACTAATTCATATTTTAAAATCATACCACAGAAAATTATTATTTTAATAAATTTTGCAGTAAAATAGTTTGAAGCTATTAAATAAAAGAATTGATATCAACTTTTAGACTATTGAAAAAATTTAATTTAACTTTCATTAATTTTTTTTTAATTTTACAATTGTTCAGCACTAATTGATAAATTTGAGTTTTTCCAAGTGAAGAGCATTAAAACTATTTCTCCTTTTTATAATCAGTGCAGCAAAGAAGATATTTTCAATGGGTTTTAAATTTGAATTAGAGCAGTAGTTCTTTAACACTTAATCTTTATGCCTCCTTAACAAGGACAAATACCGTGCTGTCTTTTGCTTTCTATATTAAATAAGATATATATATATTACTAACACTGATATTTTATCCAGCTTATTTATAGATAAATGGTAGAGGTTTTTCTTGATATGAGGCTACAAAGAATTAGGCTTTACTACTTACAAGTGAATATATGCATTGAAATCTTAACATGATTAACAAGCATTTAATTTTTGTCCTCATAGAGATAATATTTAAAAATACATATTCCTTTAATTGGAATATCATTGCTTTCATAAACAAATGTTTCTAAAAATAACATAATATCTTAAATGACAAATCCAATTTCTTAAGAACTGTTTGTTTTGAACATGGTCAATGCAGTTAAAATAGAAATTCTGCTCTAAAATAAGCATATTATATATATATATATAATCAGGATATTGAACGATTTCTAGCTAGGAATTTCTTTTCAATCAATATCCAGACTTTTTACAAAGAAAGCAAAGAACATTCATTGTTGTTTCTAGCATATATTTTTTATAGACATGAAGTGTGTAAATATTAATAATTTAGAAATTGATTAATTGTGGCTTGTGTAAACAAAAATTTTCTATATTATATTTTTAATTGAAATAGAAATATATGACATGGAGTTTTTGTTGGAAATAAATTGCATTCCCTTTCCCCCAATCAAGCAATTATTTCCCTTGGGCAGTTTAAGAACCCCTGAATTAGAGGCTTATCGTTTGCTATGAATGATTTTCTTAAAAACCATTTATTTTTATCACACATTGTATAACAAAATTAATTTTTTTTTTTTTTTTTTTGCATCAAGATCTATTTTTCGAACATATTTTTGAAACCCCAGAGAATTGACAACAATTTCTAGTATCAAGAATTTATGTGACCACTTTCAAATAGTTCTTTTGAAACCAAATAATATATTTAAATGCAGATTTCTCAAATTACTGATGTGTTTTGTACTGATATACTTTTAGAAACTTTCAAAACAGAAACATACCTCTTTGTGGGCGATTGTTGTACTGATGAGGATACACTAAATTATTAAGTGCATCTTTATTATGACCTTGTTGAGGAGGAGCATATGTATATGTATTCGATTTTGTTGAAGTGCTGCTATATTGATAGGAAGTCGAACTTAGTGTACCATCATTAGGGACCACATTCCTGTTTTTCTCCATCTGCAATAGATAGTCAATCTTTAAGTGAAATCAGTAATCAACAAATTTAAAAAACAATTTAAAAAGAATAACAAAAAAAAATACTTTATATAAACAGGATTAGTAATGGTTATCTCAATAGGGATTAATTTACGATCAATAGCTTTTTCCAAACCTTGCTTCCTAGATCTCTATTGAAGAAAAGATAAAATGGAATAGGCATCCAACAAACTTCAGATTTAAAAGGGGTGAAGGTCAAAGCATTAGAGTACGAATGAAATAGAATATGCATCAATGGTAATCTTACAGTATAAAGCAATTCATAAGCAGGAAAATCCATAGATAGAAGGATTTCAAGCTAGAAAATTGTTCTATCAGAACAACGATGAGTTCTTAATAATATAAGAGGTCTCATATCTTTTGCATTTACACCGAGAAGTAGAAAAATGCAACTTTTTCGATTTACTATAACTTTTTTTCCCATTTAATGCTATAATTATAATTTTTTTGGCAGTGGTTTTATGAAAAGTACCCAATATTGAATATTTTTTAAAAATTTAAAAAGTAAAAAAAAAAATCTTAAAATTGATTATGAAATGCTTTTTTTTTCAAAACAAATTTAATGTTACTTCATTGCACACAGGATTTCCTGCACAAAAATGACATTAGTAACACAAATGCAGCTGTAATAGATTCCTAGGTATATGACAAACACAGCTGTAATAGATTCCTAGGAATATGTACTTTATGTTATACATCAATTTAATACGAATAAAGTTAAAATATTATTTTTAAAAAAAATTTCAACTTAATTTTTTAAAAATTCACTCTTTTCATAAAAAATATTGTATGAACTAATTTTTTAGCATTAAATTGCTGTATAACTTTGAAAGCAGTGTATAATTAAGGTACATAACACATTTTAACATTCTAGGTGTGTTAATTCTTAAAATATCATGTGCACAAACTCAAAATATGCAACATAAGAAATAAGCTAAGATAAAATTTCTATATAAATATACATAAATAAACTTATATTTTGGAAACCATTTGAAAATCACAAGTTTATACTCCTTTATAAGAAGGATTTCCTTTTCAAACAATTTTTTTCCTTCATTTAGCTATGTGGGCCTAAAATGAGGATTTTTTTTTTTTTTTTCTTTTTCAGCAATAGTAACACTTAAATTGTTCTCGTTAAATAGTTGAAAACAAGTTTTTTTTTTTTCTATTCTAAATTCAGATTGCTGCATTATTGTCAAATAGCTTTGCACACCATCATTAAAAACATATTTAGTTATATGTGTAGCTATTTACGAAATTGTCATAGCCAGTAGCGTAACAATAGGGTGGTAAGACAGGCAAAATACCCCGGACCAGCAGAGTGGTTAGTAAATGAATATCCTGACATTTATTATCACAAAATAAAATAAAATTTATTAATTCTGTATTTAATAATATTAAGTTACTAAAGTGATAAACTAAAATAAATGTGTATCAAGATTTGGAACGTATTCATTTGTATGAAAAATATATCTCATCTGGTAGTAATAATAATAAGAAACAAGGGATTTCCCGATTTTTGGTTTGTGAATAGGTACTTACAAAAGTTAAAAGTGGGAATCCCAGCAGCTGGCAAATCAGAGATTTCCAGAAAACGGAAGTCCCTTGTTTTGCATATTCTCCATGTGTCACTATTATCTTACTTTTGTGTTTCATCGGATCCGCAATCAGTCATTAAGTTTTTATTTGAATATGGAAATTAGATAACATGTCTAGTAACAAAAAGTATCTTAGTGGGAAAAAAAAAAAAAGATGAAGTTTGAAGAAAAGATAAAAAAAAAATTACCTAAAATAAGTCAATACTTTAAGAGTGAGCAAGAAACAAAAGAACAGAAAGTGAAAGCATTGCAGTCCCCGAAAGCATTGATCCAGAGTCACCACAGCCATGTACTAGACATACAAATAATCAAAACTTAAGTGAAGTGACTGAAATTGACTTGGAAAAAATTACATCTTCAACATGTATTACTGATAAGGATCATTTTAAAGTACTTAATGATCAAGTGAAACGTTTGTGATTGAAAATGGACACTGCAAACCTAACGGCCCTTTTTTAAAAGACAGTGCCAATAGATCCTTATGGGGAAAATATTATTATATTGTTTCTAAGTTTGGCATAAAACTAGAATGTACATAACTTTGTTATTCTCTTTGGCTTCAGAAAGTATATTGTGGATCATATTGGTTACTAGCAAATAAGGCGATTAAGAAAATGCAGACTATTCGGATAGAAGGCTTGGAAACATATTGCAGAAGCCATAGAAAGATACGAGACATCAAAAAATCATTTAGATTCATGTCGTTTCATGAACAATAGTGGTTGCATGGAACCCTTTAGTAAAAGTTGTAACATTTTTTTAAATAAATAAATAGTTGGGAAACAGTATTGTGCATGATTCAATGTTGTTGACCAGCAATCTTTTCAAATAAAATCTCTTAATTTTATTACATTATAAAGAATATTAATTCTTTTAAATTAGTTTCCCTATTGTGAATTAACATACCTGGTCAATAAGCTGGGATCTTTGCATTATGTTGAAACGTAATTAAGATGTATTAACTCAGCTTTCATATTTACATCTGCAATAATATTGCAGGATGTCTAGTATCTAAAGTAGACACAATGAAAAATCAAGCAATAAATGTAGATCACAAGTTCTCCACAAAAGCCAGATCTCGAGAAGAAAATAATGGTGGCAAAAATCTGTAAAATCATCTTGTGCTAATGCTGAGGAGTCTATTGTGACTGCCATAAAGATAATTTATTTTTAAGCTAAGGAGGATTTGACAACCCAGAAGTTCAGTGCCTTAAAAATTTGCTGAGCAATTTCGGCTGCTTATCTCTGGCAGGTCTAGATGTGTTGTTTGACTTTCAGGATAAAATTTGTGAAAAATTTTATATTTGAGTCGCATGAAGTGTCTGACAAAGAAAAAAAAAATTACGGTTCTAATGGATGAGTTTCTTTTTTTCTTCAATAATTAGACTTATTGAAGATAGATTAGTGGATATGGATAAAATAATAATGTGCTCTGTTATTGAAAATGCTTTAACTATTCCCTTGGATATTGTAGACTGACAGATATTTCAATACACTGAATCTTATAAAAACAGACTTGCAAAATAGAATGCTTAACTTACATGAATAATAACATTTTAATGATTAAAATTAAAGAACCAGACAGAAATTATTATTTTTATTTTAATCAATCATCTGAGAAATGTGTGCAACTTATAAGAAAAAGGAAAATTACAAGTTCAAAATCCAGAACTTTAAAAAAAATTATTATATATTTAATATTGTATACTAAAATGTTATATAAATATAATTTAATATTGTGTAAAGATTATTTGATATTGTATAAAAAACACTATATTTACACAATATCAAATTATAACATTTGAAAAATATTTGGTGTTAGGTTTATTCATTGTGCAGTTTGTTTCACTTTGATTTTTTCCAACTAAAGAAAAATGCTATTAACTTTTTTAACCCAATTTGGAATTTTAGCATGTTGCTAAAAGTTTTTTTTTTCCTTCACCCATTTACCTTTTTGTCCTATAAGAACTTTTCTTTAACTTAAAAATCTATATATCAGGCATGTAAAATGCAATTATTTTCAAATATGTTGCAATTATATAACTACAAAAAATGTATCTTAATTTCCTGCTAAAATTTATGGAGGGGGAGAAAATGATTTGGTATAATCTCTACAAACAACACATACCTATTCTTTTGTTTTCTTTGATATATTTATGTATAAATATTTTGTTTATTAAAAATATTTCATGTTTATGTTCATACAATAATGCAAAAAAAAATAACATACAGATGGCAGAAATTAGAAGGTTTGTGAATATAAAACCAGGATAAAAAAAAAGTATTTACTGAACACATTCTTCTGGAAATAAAGTACATAAAAAAGGTGAAATAAACTAAAAGTTTCAACATTCAAGAATAAATTTTAAAAACATATAAAAAATAATGAGAAACTATATACAATTTTGAATTCAATATCGATTTTTTTTTTTTTTTTTAATGTTACAAAAATTAGTAAAGAATTATTGCCAAAAAGAAAATCTTGAATAGTATCAGAGTCAATACTTAATTTGGTCTTAAGGGAAGCAATTTTGATTATTTGTTAGTTCACAACAAAATTTTCTTATCTACTTAAATTACAAGTACGTAGCAAGAATAGCATCAAAAAAATAAAAAACATTAAAATATAAGTCTGGCATTTTATTTTCAAATAAGTCGTTTACTTCTCTCTTGGGTGAAATTCAATCAATTATATTTGAGAAAAAACATTTTTAAATGTCAGTTTAAACGGGTATTTTTTAATGAAGCAAACAGATTATATGCAAGGGTCAATAATTTACAATTTCTTTAATGAATAATTCACAAATTATAAGCAAGAAATTCTAACATGCTTTTTTACAACTAGTAATTTGAGGAATAAATTACTAGACACATATCCTACTTTAAATACATTTTTTTTTTACCATAAAAAATCTTATATCACTTTTTGCTAGGAATTTAAAGGCCTGAAATTAAATTGCTGTATAATCAGCAGTGATGGATGAAATATTCATTATTTTTGATAATAAAAATATTAAAAAAACTTTTATAATCCTATACTACTTTTGATAATAAAAATTTGTGTTTCATTTTACTATGTAAGCAAAGAATGAAATTTATAGCTAATAAACATTGCGAACATTTTAACGACTTACAGCTCTGGCTATTTTACAGTCTGTTTTCCCCCTCTTTGTTGGAAAGTTACACATCTCGCCTCATTTAAAAAGAATCTTATTTTAAGCAATTGTAATTTCTAAAAATATCAAAATCTCCCTTTTAAAAATTTATTTCGTTGAAAATGAAACGGTCGGAAATTCGTACTATTGTGAAGAATGAGTTCTTATGTGGAACAACTTGAGATGTGAAATATTAATAGTGTATTTGGCCATTTAGTGTTACCAAAATATATAAGAATTTAGATTCTTAAGAAAGATTTACAAGAAATTTAGATTCTCAATCAATTAAAATGGCAAACTATTAAAAAAATAAAAATAATGCACATTATAGTTTCATGTAACATATGAAAGTTAGTTCCATATAATTCATATTTTTAATAAGTATTCTCATGTAATACATACCTGAGTTCCTGGAGGACCTTCTGATCCACGATATGATTCATTTTTGTGTGTTTCAGAATAGCGAGCATACTGACTGGACTGCATTTGGTCTTTATTTTGGCAGTCTCCCTGGTAGGGCATCTTTTGATTTGGGTAAGAGTTTTGAACATGATTTAAGTATGTAGCTTGATTTCGATTTGGTACTGAGGCATCAGAATAGTTGCCATCAAAGTCTTTGTTTACTGCAGTGCTGAAAAATTTCATAATTTAAAATATATGAAATAGCTTTAAAAAATTTCACAAGAAACCAATTAAGAAAGTTTATTACCTTAAATCATTTAAAATTCCTGTCTTTTTCAGACAGGGATAAAATAATAATGAGAAATTCAATTAATATTCTGCAGATGCCAAAAATAAAAATACCTCAAAATATTTCAATCTTTGAACACTTAAAAATATTTATTCAGAAAATTAAAAAAAAAAAATAAGGATGTGGTTTTATTGTCTTTTTTTTATTTTTTGGAAGTTTTTGTTACAAATTATTTTAACTATGAAATTTTAGGATTTCCCATTCTGTGCTTATATATGAGTAATCAGAATCCAAGCAAAATGAAAGACAAATATGTCTACTTCATTGTAAATATGTTTTTGTGAGATAAAAAGATTAATAAAACCATGATAACTTAAAAAAGAAATGTATTTACAAATTTGAAAAGAGCTAGAAATATCAATGTATTACTGTACTCTCATTATAAAACCAGCCACAAAAAATTATAATTTAAATAGCTGGATAATATATTTAAGATAGAAAAATATAATTAAAACCAAATGTTAATTGTTAATAAATCTAGATAATGAAGAGAAATTCACACTCTAATAACTTACTTTTCTGGAACAGATTGATGATATGACTGAAGTGCATTTTGTCACTGGTGTAAAACTTGCTGAAGTAACAGGCGTTGAGTCTGCTGACACAGGTTTATTAGCAGTATTGTAAGTATTTTTCAAGCATACTTTATCATCCTGAGAAATATCAGCAGTAGAATTGTTCAGTGAAACATCTATGTTGATATTTCCAAAACATTCAATTAGATTTGGGAAGCTGAACACTATCAGGTTTCATTGTTGGTGTATCAATTGTATTATTAACTGCTGAATAGGATGTAAGAAGCTCTATTCATTTGTAATTTGGTTTGCCACAGGTAAAAGAGATTTTCTTGCATTGCACATCCTCTGCCAGAGTTATAAATATCTTGAATATTTTGTCCTTGCTGTGGTGCAGAGTAATGGTGAGTGTAATATCCTTGTTCTTGTGGCACTGGGGTTGAGGTTGCACTCCTTCCAAAGCGACAAGATTGTCACTTACATTATTTGGCATATTATTGTTATATCAGTGCTTATTGTTGAATTATTTCCTTGATAATACCTGTAGTTTGATGATGGACTTTGAGAATATTGATTGTACTGACTCTGCCCTGATGCAGAGTTATGAGGTACATTAGTAGGAGCTGTTTGAGGATAATGCATTGCATTAGATGTACACTGATAATCTATTGAATTATTATTACAAGGATAACGAGATGATTGATACGATGCTGAATATCCTGTATGATATACCTATCGATGGGTTGAGGATAACCTTGATTATAATGTGTTTGATTTCTAAAAAAACAATTTTCATTATTGAATAATTTCATTGAACAAAATATTTTTATGTTTAAATTAATTTGTTTTTATACAAGTAAACTAAATCTTTGAATAGCAAGCAATAATATTAAGAAGTATAAAAAACATGTTTAACAAACTGTGAAAAAAAGTTCTATAGACTTATAAAGAATGATTCTGAATTTTCAAAATTAAATATTAAAATTTTAGCTATTTGTGGGGCACACAAATAAACATTTTCAAATTTAAAAAATTAAATTGACAAAGATTATGAAGAATATAGAGGTATTGCTTCAACCTATACCAATACCTTTATAATTCAAATTCCTGAAAAGTGAGGTGATTACACTCTGAAACTGTAATAAGTTTAGGATATTTTGTTCTGCTATAATGAGTAAGATCATTCTTTTCTTTCATTTTAACATTACAAATGCAGTATTATATTGAAAGTTATAGATAAAATTTTAAAATTATAAGTTAAATTAAAATAGTAAAACACACACACATATATATATATCCCTTTACAGCATAGAATATATAAACATGTATATACAAAGTGATTATAAAAAAACTTTCTCAGTATATAAGCCACTAGCTATCATATTGCTCACAGAAACTGAACAAAATTTTGGTTTAAGGTATTTCGAGGTATGCATTCAAAAATCATAATAGTTACGGTTACAATGACACGAGTTGAAAATTTCAAATGGTAACACAAAAAATCGCACACATCCTATGTCATTTATCAGCCTTGACAAACTATTAAAATCAATAGCGACATATCATATTTCTGCACTGACACCTTTTCAGAGACAGTGAAACTTCACCAATTCACCCTCTGAGAAAGAGAGGCTGTACACCAAAACGTTCTGTGGGGTTACACACACATCAAGAACTTCAGTGTGTTTTGGAAATTACTACAAACACAAATTCCCTTGGCCAGACATCTAAAATGCCAAAAGCTAAAACTGCTACCACAGGAATGTTGTGTGCGTGTGTAAAAAGGTATGCATGAAATATTTAATTCATTCATAAAGGGTAATTTTAATAACTTGTAAAAAACTGCATTCTATCTAGTTTATTTTAATGTGATATAAATTATTTAGTATAGTAAATTAATTAAATTTTAAACAAATAATTATATAAGCAGTGCAGTAAATACATATTATTTAATTACAATTAATTTAAACACATACAAATCCATAATTATTTGAAAAAAATTTTCATATAAAAAAACTGTTGCGTACCATAATTACCAGCTGGAGTGTTTTTTCCTTTCTTTCTAGAAGAAGATTCAACCATATTAATGATTGGCTGAGGATCAATTCCTCCACGATCAAATTTGCACTCAAAAAGGTAGTAATAGCTTCATATATTGTTTTCGTAGAGTATATGCAGCGCTGGAAGAAGCTCCCACACCTATAGCACCTGCAATATCCTTCCATCGTTTAGAATTTGTTACCTGAAATTTAAAAAAAAAAAAAAATGTTAGATTTATGTACATACTATTCATTTATTGAATAAATTATATTAACTAATTCCTTTTTAGCATACAAGTAATATACAAGCGAATAACCTCAAGATTAAAAATGAATAAATTATTGAAAATAAGTACAGTGGAGTTTGCAACATTTTAATCTCTGGTGTAAAGATTTTACTTACTCAAGGAGGCTCAAATGAACTTTATTTCGTGCTGTAATTCTTAATAATTTTCCATTGCCATACAGGTTTTTAGGAGTATTACACGTTTTCTAGCTAGTGGAATCTGGGGGGGTTGAGGGTGTGGCCAGTTTAGGTGTGCTTGACAAGTGATCCTGACCTACACATGTATCATTGTTTTAGAACTGTGTTTATGAATGAGTGCAGGAGGAAAACAAGTGTTTGTTTTATTTGATAATAAAATAAAAGAAGATGAAACTGAAAAATAGAGATAGCAGCACTAAACGCTGCCCTTCACAACCTGGAGCAGTAACCAGAAGCTTTTACAACCAGATAGTATATTTTGAAAAACTTGCAAAAACAATGTTGCAAGAAAAAAATTTCTATTTAAAAGCAAACTATAATCTTTTCATTTTCAACTAAATCCTGTATGCTAAAGTAATTATCATTTAAATTCTGTGTGCTCATTATTTTTTCTTTAAAATTAATTTTGTTTTGGATTTAACTATGTTTTTGGAGGTATTCATTTTATGATGGGAAAGTCATAATTTTCTGTAAACTTCAAGAGTGGAATTTTTTAAGTGGATTTTTGATCTTGGGATTTTGACTATAAATAAATTTGACAAGTCAAATGTTAAAGAAATAAAGTATTAATAAGAAAATAAATTTTAAATTTGAATTAATATATTTTGTCATCAAAACTTTTAAAAATATATTAATTAGGAATTTAAATATATATTAAATCAGTGAAAATTTTAATAATAAAAAATCCTGTTCCTGAATTAAAAAAAAATATATATTTTAATGCTATATTGTTCGGATTTTTGATGGTATTATATTAAATTCATTAATTTAAAAATTGTTATGTAAAAAAAAATTAATGTAAACAAAGAATCTCAGAGAAGAATTCTCATAAAAACTGTATATAAGAATAGTATAATATTTTTCTCATCTACAGGAGGCTCCATTTAATTGAGATTACTTTTTTAATTAAGATATAATAAAATTTAAACCAATATTTATCTACTTTAAAGCAAAAAAAAATTACTTTTAATAAATTAACATGTAAAACAGTGGAAACAATGTATAGCAATAATTCTAGAAATAAGCAACACAATTATTTAAGGCTCATTCCCACCAAGGCGTGAGGCGGCAACACGTCATACTTGAAAAAAAATTTTGGAACCGTTCACAGCGAAACGTCAGAAATTGCTTTTTGCCTAGTGAAATTCCGCTCTCGAGTGAAAGTTGGTCACCTCGGAAGCGGTGGATTTCAGATGGGTTTCAGGCAGACACGGTAAGGCTAGTGATTGGTCAACGCTTCACGCTTCAGCGCCTTCCGCTTCGGTGGCAACGAGCCTTTATAAGTATCTTTATCATCAAATGAAATTTATCATCTTCAAGTATATATATTTATTTAATTTTTCTCATACTAACTTTTTAACCAGACGAAAAAAAATATTTAAAGCATCACATTTAGCTGTGAAAATACTAGTTGTAGAGAACTGTACAAGATTTTTAAGTGGATTTTTACTAATTGCAAAATACTGCAACTATATAATTCTACAAGAAATATATTTAAATTGTAGCATTGTTAGTAACATAATTATGAATTAGAGGAAGTATTTTTCAATAACATATACAATAATATATACTATTAAAGGTAAGTTAAATGGTACAAAATAAACCTTACCTTATTTATGTTAAGTATGTGAACAAAAATTCCAACTATAGCAATTTTAGTCACTAAATGAATATTTTAGGAAGCATGCATATTGCTAAAGAGATTTATAAAATAAGATGCATATTTTTGATTTTTGAAATTTATTTCACAATAATAGCCACATATATAAAATGGAAAAAAAAAAAAAAAAATGCATTATACTGACAATGTAACTAAATATCAAACACTAAAATGCAAAAGTAACAAAAAAATAACTCAATATGTAGTAATAAAAACATAGAGAGCACAAATGGTAAACATTCAACAAATAAAAAAACATGTACTAAATAAAATAATAAGAACATCCACTAATGAATTTTTTTTTTGATGGATTTTTAAAAAATAACATAACCTGTACTTATATAAAGCACCAAGCTATTTTTAAAATGAGTTTTTCCAATCAATAGTTATAAGAAAGAAATAATCTTACTATTGTTATTTGAAAATTTTTTCTTTAAAAAAATATCACCTCTAAATAAGCACTAACCTCAACAAATCCCCGCGTTCCTTTACAGTGAGGTACACTTTCGAAAAACATCCAAAGGTTGTTTACTTATGGTAGGACACTGAGTAATAGGACTCCCTCTATCTTCATTAAAAACACAATTAATTTGTCAAGAAAATACCGCCTATCTGGTTCATCTGATAATGTATAAAGCTTCAGCAAATTTTCAGGGCGCTATAAAATTAAAGGCAAATGAGTTTTGACAAGTTGTTTAACAAACCAAACATTTTTTTTTTTAATTTTTTTTTATGACAATAGATTTTTTGGCTTTACAGCTCTTAATCAATTACCTGGATACAATTCATCTTTAATAAAAATTGAATAGTGAAGCAATACATATATAACAAAATAATAAGCAATGAAACATAATTTGGGTATAATGAACAATATTTTGCATGCTTCATAGTTTCATTTGCACACAAAATAAACAGAGGACACAACAACAGCAGAAAGTCAAAGTAAATAAAATAAAAAATATATTTAATAACTCAACAATCTTTATTACATACAAAACTAATTTACATCAAGAAACTAAGCAACTAACCTTAATATTTGCAAACTCATAGTTACTGTTAGCAACCTATAAAAAAGAAATTTACTTTTACTTCACTGCAGACAGAATTAAAACATTTTAAATTGAAGCAAAAATAAGTACAGAAAAAAGAAACATTAATTATCATGCTGGGATAAATTTGTGAAATAGCGGATATCGTTTTTGAAATTAAGATTTCAAAACACTGAAACATT
Organism: Caerostris extrusa; assembly: GCA_021605095.1. Taxonomy (NCBI): domain Eukaryota; kingdom Metazoa; phylum Arthropoda; class Arachnida; order Araneae; family Araneidae; genus Caerostris; species Caerostris extrusa. The sequence goes on from BPLR01006165.1 coordinate 220,271, forward strand.
TATACAAAAACATATACTATACTAATACTTAAAATAGGTCAAATCGTGGTGAATTTACTTTTCTTTTGTTACACATAACTTTTTCAATATCATGTCAGCATCTTCAAATATTTTATGCAATTATCCATGGGTTAAGTATTACTTGAGATAAATACTATGAATTACCAAATTTCAAAATTGACATCAACGAAAATACATAACCTTATGAATACATATTGTTATTTTAAAATATATTTTTTATTTAATAATTATTTTACAACTTTATTAATTTTGGTAAAGAACTTAGTTGCTCATAACATTTGTAATACCTATAACAAATATTTATTTACCATAGGAATAATCTTATTAACATGAGCATAAACTAAATTATCAATAGTACGAAAAAATAAAATAAAATTTGTATTAGATACATATTTTCTTTCCCACAACTAGTAGTTCAATGGTATTAAATATAGTTAGCCAATGAGTTGAATTAAGTTTGATTATGTGTCTTTGCAATCGCTGTTTTTGAAAACATTAGACTCTGTTATTGTGTATAGCATGAAATCAAGTTTTCTAGTTGAAGTTTTTTGCAGGCAGCTAACTCTTGAAAGCATTACTTTTTTTCCTCCACATGAAAAAATAGACAATGTGAAGTTATCAACTTAGTAGCAGATTTCATGGACCAGCTGCCAGAATAGCAAATATCCCCCAAATTTAGAAAAAAAATATTTTTATTCAAAATTTATTACAACTTTTTAGAGAACATAAACATTTTCAGAAATTTTCTAAGATCAATGTGTATAAGAAATTACTTTAGATGCATAAATTTAATCTTCACATATGGCAATAACAAAAACAATAATAAAAGAAAATCTACTCTATTTGGACATTTAGTCTAAATACAACAAGCACAGCAGAAGCAATTATAAATTACAATTAAAAATGCAGCAGATATTGCAAGAATTTTCAGCAAACACAGAAAATAGATAATGAAAACAACTTTTTTGATAAGCATAAGAAGCGAAGATAAACAAGGAAAATGAAAAAAAAATGGAACAAAAAAGAAATTTTCATTAGAAAATAAGCAATACAATAATATAAAAGTATTTCTTCAAGTAGCATTATAAATGATTATTAATATAATAACCCATTTACATGTAGTAAAAAATTAGTGAATGGGATGAATGGGTGGATCACAAATATATAATTACTACTAAAATTATTTCACATATTTCATGATGAAATATTTCATATTAGCTCACAATATTTATAGTTTTTATTAGGGGAATATGTCATGTCAGAATGTGTACTTTATTAATAAAATAGAGATAAAAACAGATTGATAGATTTGATCAGTTTCGCAATAACCGGAAAATATATTGTACAACAAATGAAAATACACTAAATATTGCACAACAGATGAAAAAAATAAGGAAAGTTTTTGAGGTTAGTATCAATTTTAAAATTATAAAAATATTAATTATCTTAATATGGAATTGAAAAATTTGCTCATTTGAACATTTTACAACAATCAATAGGAAAATATATGCCATACTAACTGGATCATAAAACCTAAAAAATCAAGAAATTATCTTTAGAACAGAAATATGTTTTGACCATGTACTAAAAAGAAGGAAGCATGGATAGTTTCAAGTTAAAACTATCAATTTATTAAATAATAGTGGTACGAACAATGCTTGATTTATTTATAAAAAAATTTGCTCAATATTCATTATATGAACTTATGAGATACGCGATAATGTTGATTAGGTAAATATTAGTCAGTGCTAAATATTTAAGATTTTTATAATAAATTTAAATGATTAAATAGTGCTATTAAGAAAAGAAAAAGTAACAAATACTATGGGAAAAGTTTAATAATAATTGGCTCATTGAAAAAAAATACATGGACAATAAAAAGAATGCTTAATATAAATGAAATACAATAGAATTTTAATTAAATTAATATTTGGAACTGCTAATTAATGATATTTAATTTGTGAGTAAAATGTTTTGAGTTAAAACAAATATAATATTTTAAACAGAAATTTAGTTAAATAACGAATGAAAATATATGAATTATGCAACAGATTTTTAAATCCCAAAATTTCATAATAAATATAGGATTTCTGGAATAAAAAAATATTTATCTTAGATTTTTAAAATAATTTTTCAATTCACTGAATAAATTCGAATAGCTAAATCATAAAAAATTTAATAGAAGTTGAATAATATAATTATAAAATGATAGTAAATCAAAGCTTTGCAACAAAGTTAAATACTTACAGGACTAGCAGGAGTTTTGGGCCAGCCAGGACTAGAAATACACTCTACATCATCATGAAATGATGACATAGAAGCAGCACCAGGAGACGATAAAGTATTAGGTGTTGGTGGATATGAAAAATTTGGTTTAGAATTTGTTTTTCATAGAGTTTTGCTCATCAGGAATGGAAGATGATGCAGAAGCACTAGAAGCCTGACTTCCTTCATCTAAATTGGCAGGTGGTTGAAGAGAGTTGACAGAATTACGATTGGGCATTACAGTACTGTTTGTTATTGTAGATGATTGCATGTTATTTGGGATATGGCTAAGGACTGATCCTGGTAAAACTGAAAGAAATATACAACTTTTATTCTAAAAATATACATAGAAATTGTGGACATCATTGAGCTATAGTGAAAAAAAATTGTGTATAATTTTAAAAGGCTATGGAAATAATTAATATTCAACATTATTTTATTTCTTATAAGTAAATTAAAACCCTCAATTTTTATATGTGCAGAACTTATTTGTTTTAAACAGAATTTTTAAAAATTATCTTTAAATTTCCTTTTACAATGTAAAGGATTCAAATAGTTGTGCTACCCATAAAACTACAGGTAATATCCTAATCTTTTAGCATAGTTCTTATACAATTATCTTATCAGATAAGATATTTTTTACAGCATATTGCTATTAACATCAAATCCTAATGAAGAATCATAATTGTTTTCCTTAAATCTACATGCATGTATTTTCATATAGTTAGTTTTTATACATTACATATATTTAGTATTTTTTGATTGACCATGCAGAGAATATTCCTATCTTCCCTCTAGCACAGTTAATTTAAAACTGCAGGCATTCTTGAAGTTATGTTAATGTTGTCTGCAAAGTAAAAATGAACAATCTTATTGAAATAAGTTGTAACGCTATGCTAAAATTAGGAATCATATTTTGAACATCATGTAAATTTGTTTTTGAAAGCTTATAAAAACATAGATATGACAAGCCCTTGGTTCTTACATTTTGGTACTTTATAAATAAATAATAATTTATTCATACTAAATAATCTTTTGAGAAATAATAAATATATGTAACTATTAATTTTGCATAATAAGACAAATATTTGGTTTGAACTCTTTTTAAAGAGTACAAATAAAAAGTTTATATATATATCGTTAAAAATTACTAATAAACAGAACTATCATACCAAAGGAGTTAGAAATATCCATCTTCATACTATCTGCAGCAGCATCCACGGAAGCATTATCAAGAACAGATAATCCATCTCCTATTAATGATGAAGTTTCTGGGGAGTTGGAATTGAAGATACCTGATTTGCTGGTAAAGTTGACATAGAATGAATCAAAGTTTCTTGTACAGGCAATGCTGGTGATTGTGAGGATATTGTTTGTTGAAGCATATAAGACTGGTCGTTCTCTGTATTAGCATGCATATTGTAGTTGGAAACATACATGTTTTGCATAGGATAATTATTGTGTTCTCCGTAGTGAGGCATTTGTGGCATTGGAGTCCCAGTATTTCGAGTATACTGAGGACTCTGAGGTACAGTTGAATGGGCTTGAGAAAACCCAAGGCTTGAAGTTGCATACTTTTAGGTGAATGAATATTGGTTGGAGGATAGTTTTTGGATGCATTAACATTTGGATAATACATGTTACTACTGCAGCTAGTTTTAGCAGCGACTTGATAATTTTGTGTTGGAACTGGACAGGAATAACTGGTCTGCCTTTGCATTGGATACTGAGAATATGCAACAGAATTTGAATTTTGATCTTTTGAAACAGGAGAAACATATCTATTGATATCATTTGATTGCGATTGGTACTGGGCTAAAAGGAAGAGAAAATAAATAAATATATATATATATAAGATGAAAAGCATCTTATAAACAATCACCATCAACACAAATGAAATGAAAAATATTATGATCATTTATTAAAAATTATTGAATGTATGTCTCTCGTATTGTAACAGATAAATTCAACATAAATCAAACATAGAATTATATTTAAAAATTATTATTCATTCCATAATTTTTGAAGTCCATAAAAACAAAACAATACATTAAAATAAACCTAAATTTGAATGTAAAAATTTATGAAAATTCAGGAAAATAACAAGTGTTTATGGTTTTATCATGGCATCATAACAATATAATAATGGTTCTCCACAAACAAAATTAGTTTCAAAATCGATTTATACTATTTTTTTCATGTGAGAATAATTAAATCCGTAATAGTGCTGCTATAATTTGTAATGCAATTTTTCATTAATTAGATATGCTATTTTTTAATGCATGTTAAAATTCTAAACCCATTCAAAGCTTCTTTCCTTATAAAAACATATAATAAAAATAAAATAATTAATTAATAATATATAAATAAATGGATAGCCTTCTGATTTATTGCTAAGTTAAATATCTTTTTCAATTAAGTTTGAAATGAACGTGACAGGTTTTTCACTGCTTCACTATAATGTTGACATTTGTATGGCTTGCATATGCATAAACATGTAAAAGGTGAACTAATCACACTGTTATTCGCAATAAATAAAAGCAAATTATGTCACTGTTATACTCTGTTAAAAAAAAGAAATGCATATGTTATAAGAATGGCTTTTAATGATAATTTTATATAGAAGTTTGTTGCTATTTATATATATATATATATATATATTAGAGAGAAAGAAAGAGTGGTTAAAAAATATACCTTTTATAAATACCAATTTATGAGCTTGATGTTTTTAATTTTTGATAATGAAATATAATATTGAGCGACATAAGAAAAGTTTTGTTTGGGATTATAATCAAAACTATTAATCTTTAACAAATTAAAAGTTAAAAATCCCTAATTTGTAGTAAAATTAACATTTTTAATCACAAATTACGATTTTATAGTTTATAAAAGTTCCATTAAAAAGTAAACTACTTTTTAAAAAATGCAATAATATTATTTTAAATATAAACTATACTCAAACAGTAAATGTCAATAACACCAAATAATACAAATTAAATTAATTAAAAGTTAAGAATTACGATTGAATAATAGGGGGAAGGGGAACAAACCTTGATAGTAATGATTCGCTTGTTGGGAATAAGGATCCATATTGGCACTTTGCCCATTAGCATTTTGACAAACTTTACTGTTATTCCACATCCCAGGTTGCAACTGATGGTTATATCCTAAAAATTACAAAGTTTTTGGTCATAATTTTAAACAGGGAATTACTAAAAGAAAATAAAACTCCATTTTGAGAACAAAACAATAATATGTAACTAAGTCCAAAATACTACCAGAAATTTATAAATATAAAAGTTAACTAGGGGGAGGGGGGCATAAATAAAAAGCCCAAGATATAAATTTAAATATTCATCACATTCTATTTTACTAACAAAATAAAAATTTTCACAAAATAGGAAAAGTGTAAAAGAATAGATTTTTATTAAGATAATACAATAAAAAAATATATTTCTTGACAATTTTTAATAAATACATAATAGTTTTTTTTTTCTTCTTTATGAATAACTAATGCTTATATAGAAATTGAATATGTTTGCAAAATAAAAACTGCTAATCAACAATGATTGATGGTGTTTTAGAAAAAAAAATTTTATTAGTGGTAAATGATTGCTTTTTAAGAGTTAATAGTTTTTTTACACACGAGCCTTAGACAATGCAATGTATAAAGGTCTGTTCAAACCTTAAAAACAATAATTTCTATTGTAAATCAAGAAAAGCAATTTATATTCCAATTAAATATATATTTAATGCACAAACAGTTTGTTAATTTAAAATATCATACATATAAATTAAATAAGAGAGAAGCGTTCACATAAAATGGATCCCACTATGTGCCAACGGTAAACACAGCTTTGCTTCTGAATACAAATTAAACAGAATAACTAGAAAAATTAGATTAAATACTTTGCAAGTTATTTTTTTTTAGGTATTGAAAAAAAAAAAAAAATTTTTGAAATACACAACACTTTTATTCTAACTGTATAAATTTTCAAACAAAATACATTTAAATTGATACGAAATTGACTGACTACTTTATATCACTACTTTTAGTCATATACTACAATGGTGGTTAAAAGTTTTATCACTTCAATTGAATACCATGCAATATTCTCAATATCAGAATTAGTATAATATGCTTGCATTGAATATCAATATGTATGAATTTTTACTTAATTAATGTGTACTGAATTAAGTGCATATGCTATTGATTATTATACTATAAAACATAACTAAAATAGTTTCAGAATAATAATAATACAAAAAGAATACGGTAGTGAGAAAGGTATATTTTTCTAAATTTATAATTGTAACAAACTCTTTAGTCAATTAAAGAGAATGACTGCTTAATAATCTTTTAAAGATTGTCAAAGAATCACTTAAGTTAATACTTATATAATGCAATTTTGGAATCATACTTTTGAAACAATCGATAAGATCTTAACAAAAGTTACAAAACTGAATAGCTGAGAAAAAACAAAGAACTATTTTTTTAAAAATTACTACCATCAAATATTGAAAAATATGCAAACAAGTGATATTACCACTATTAGAGTTAAATAACTCTATTAGGGTTATTTAACTCTAATAGTGGTGATATCACTTTGTTTGCTTGTCACTTGTAATACAATCCTTACTTATTTAACTCTATTAGAGTTAAATAAGTAAGGATTGTACACACAATTTTAAAACAATTTCTAATGAAAGTGCTTTAATATCCCCTGTATCAATTATTCCATTTTTAATTTTCTGGAAAAAACTTTTTGAATCTTAAATGTATCAAATGTTTTGTAACAGAAACATTTCTTCAATATTTTTTTTTTTTCCCACCTATAAAAATAAAAATGCCATTTTTAATGTACATATAAATAAAAATTGATTTTAACACCTTCGCAAAAAGAGCTCTATTAAACAATGACCTAAATCAAATTAGAATTTAAGTTATACTCTAGAATTCAAATTTCTCCTTTTCATAGATAATCTGGATGCTTTGAGTATTCTACCTACTCATTCAGTTGTACACGAAATTTAATTACTTGCATGTTAAAAGGTATTTTAATAAAAAAAATTTGGGGCTTGATGGCCGAGTCAACAGATAACTAATACTTGGTGTGCTATTTTTCCCCCTCTGCCTTAAAGTACATATTTAATTAATACATTTATTTTTACAGAGTAAAAATATTTAAAAATCTTCAAAAACATTACCTAAAAGTCGCTAAACAAGAATGTTGTGCTCATTTATATACTTTCTTACCGAAATCATGAACCTGATATCTTGCCTTTATGTCTCTATATGAATATAATCATCACATATATTTATACATCAATTTAACTTCCAGAAATTTCTTTGATTATATATGTTACCAAAGATATTTGAATGCCGCAAAATTATTTACAATGTAGATAGATCCTTTTTTAAATTACCTCATTTCAACTTTTAAATATTCAAATATATTTCATTTATTATTTTATACAACACTTATTTATACATAAATTCATTTTCGTTAAAAATTAAATGATTGTTACTTACTCTGGGCTGAAAGCTGTACAGGATGAGAGACAGATTGATTTGTACTGTCCATCATGATATTAAACGTTTAAAACATAATGAACCAGAAAAACCTAAAAAGAAAGGAGAAGTATAATTCAATATTAATAAAGTAAGTATAATTCGAAATATTTTAACAACTACAAAGAAAATTCCATGAAAACAATTTGATAATGTTAATATTAATAATGATGCATAAGTGCACATTATCCATACAAAATAAAACAATAAGAAAGAAAAGCACTTTCACTAGATAACAAAACATTGCAATAAGATAGTGATATAGTATTTAATTTTAAATATTTAAAACTCAATTTGCAAAATATTTTCTACAGTTGATAGAAACAAATAAATAAGCAAAATTGAATTATTTATTTAGATATGTTAAAGGGCCTGATGGCCAAGTTTTCGGGTTCGAGTCCCGGCTGTGCCATGGATGTTTGTAGTAGCTCGGAATCCATTTTAAACGGTATGCCCCGGTCTAATATGATCGTAGAGCGTTGTGGGGGTAGTGTTACTCGCGTCCGTAACCTATCTTCAAGCTACACGTGCCCCCTCCCTGGGTAGTGCTAAATGAGTAACGTCGGTGCAGCCCTTGCTTATGGCATAAAGATTAACTGTCTCTGTATTGCCAGCTGCATTAGAGCAACAACATTTAGATATGTACAACTAAAAATAATAATAATAAAATAGCTTTTAGAAGTATAAGAACATTTTGAGATCAGACTATTAGAAGATATTAATATTTGGTATTTGTATTTTTCTTAATAAAACATAACTAAACAAAATGATAAATTGGAGAAACAGTCAACTATAATTCATTAAAAATATTACAGACTTTTTATTTAATTTTCCATTAAAATAATAACTATCAATCTAATTAAGCAAACATCCAGTTATGGCACAATTTTGCATTTTATAAATATATATTGAGAGAATTTGAAACTTAAATTATAAAGACAAACAAAAAAACAATTTAAGAAAACTTAAAAGTTTGATATGTTTCATGATATTTTTCAAAAATTTGAAGTGCAAACTTTTTCAATAAAATAATATGAAAAGTTTAGTATGTTTTATAACAATTTTGTAAGAATTTGAAATCAAACTTCAATCCCCAAAACCTCCATTACTCGAAATTTCAACCTCTATAAGTCGTCGAAATAATTAGTCAATCCCCACAGGCCATTTTGGTATATATTTTCTCTCCGTAACTCGAGAAAAAAAATTGGACCTCTGTATCTCGAACATTAGCAATGTTTAATTTTACAACTCTATCATTTGAAACTAATTACCTCTATAGCTTGAAGAAAATAAGTTACCGACTTTAAGGATTTGCCGACAATGCACGTCATTGTTTCTTAGAAAAACAATGTATGAGTATATAGTAAATAGAATAACCAATTCTATAAAATAGTAACTCGGAAGAAAAAGAATTTTCTACTCTTTATAGCTGAGATAATGCTATAGACAGTTTTTTTTTTTTTTCTTTCTAATGCAGCTGGCAAACACAGACACCTTGGTGTTGGATGCCTTAAGGCAAGTGCTGCGCAGACGTACTCTCTTTACATTACCCAGGGGGAGCGTGTAACTTGAAGATAAGCCACGGACGCGGAGTAACAATGCCCCGCAACTCTCTACGATCTTATTAGACCGGGACCTACTTTTAAAGTGGATTCCGAACCACTACAAACAACCATGGCACCGCCGGGACTCGAACCCGAAACCTGTGGTACCGAGCGCCAGCCACTCGGCCATTCAGGCACATGCTATAGACAGTGAACGATCCAATTGTCTAAAGCAAAAGAAAAAAATAAATAATAATAACTGACTTTTTTAATACATAATATGTTTAATTTTAAGGTTGTTTCGAATTATTTTGATTTTTTATTGTAGTACATAATATAACTTTTAAGTTGCAAATAAATATGTTTATTACCTCTGTAACTTGAGTTTTTATTTTTTTTACGTCGCTAACTCAAAATAAGTTAGAAAGAATCTAGACCTCAACAAGTCGAATATTTCCTTACAAAATCCTCAATAAGTCGAAAACTCTATAACTCGAATTATTTGATGTCTCCCTTGAAGTTCGACTTATAGGTTCTACTGTATATATATATATATATATATATCAGTATTTCGCATAAGCAAATACGTCAAAATCTAACTAAATTCTATTTTTCATTTTTTACAGAAAATCATTAAGTTTGAGTAAATCTTTATCCCCATCAAATAACAAGCAAAGGTAATACAAAAACCAGCATTCACTTTAATTTGTTTGCAAAAACAAATAGGAAAAAAATGCGTCAGAATGTTTGTCTTGACGAATTATAATTGCTAAACATACAGAGGGTGTTCAGACATTTTTAATTTTCTCTTTGAATTAAATTTAAACTAATAAAGAAAATCTTGAATGACATCAATTCGTAATATTGTTTAATTATCGCCAATATTAAAATTAATCCTTTGCTTTAAAATGTCACTGGATGATAATCAAAGACTATATTTTTGTCTTTAAATTCCCTTACAACGGAACAGGATTCTCTTATAACGGAAAACTAAAATAAGGAATGTAGAAAAATGACAAAATTAACTCGGATTATTATTAGAAATTGGAGTGCAAAGTATACCAGTGGTGCAGTCTGGGCAACGTCACGGCAAAATTTTAGCTAAGGCTTTCAATGTCTGATTTTCAGAGTGAGTTTCTTAAGAGTTCTGCAGTGGAACGCAGGCGGTTTGCCCTATTATCATCGGTGGCATTGCTACGCTTTTTTTTTTTTTTTTTTTTTGTGGTCACGATTGTCTCTGCAAGCACCTTCACAGAATTAAACTGACTCCAGACCCTCTCTGTCCCCTGTGTGATAACCAGGAAGAAATGGATATGCCTCACCTTGTTTCCTGTTCTACACTGCCTGTTTCGTTATGGAAGCGTTATTGGATTGCCAGACTTAAGTTGGTGGATTAACTGATGTAATTTGTTTCAATCTTGTTCTTTGTATTTACTATTATTTTTTTAATGATATCTGTTGTCTTATAAACTTGCCATTGGAAATTATTTAAATAATTTCCAATGGAAATTTGAAATAGATGTGATATTTTTTTTATTCCAAAAAAGAAGGGCAAATAGGCAAATCTAAAACAAAGGAAGCCTTGTATTTCTGAGTTTAAGATGCATTCAAATATTTCTGAAAAACTTTTACGGAAATTGAAATATGATGTCTAAGGCTGTTGTCAATCTGATTTGGTGGCAACTGGAAGAAATGTTCAATCTTAAGAATAAGCAACGTATGACGAAAATATGTTAAACGTTTTTCAGTACAATCATAATCACAATTATTAAAAACTACTGAAATCTATTGCAAAAAAATATAAAAGGCAGAGAACAATGGATTAAGATAGAAAATGTTTCTTTCGATAAAAGATACACGAGTTTCTAAAAAATATTTGTAAAAAATAGCATTATTTAAAAATAGGCGAAAAGTTGAATGCCATAGCATGTTTGTAACATGGAAATTTATACACAAGTTTGAAGCTTGATTAAATTAAATTCAGTTGTTCTGACGAATTAAAATTAAAATTTCAGAAAATATTTTTTTAAAAAATTAATATAAAAATTTATGCAAATTGAAAGATTTTAAATTTCATATATAGTTAAATTCACTTTCGAAAAAAAAAAAAAAAAAAATTGTATATATAAGTTATACTTACATTCTACATAAGCAAATTTTTTTTAAATTTATTTTAGAACAATTAAAATAAATAATTTTATTTATATTCTGTTAATTAATAATTTAATTCGTATTATAATTTCAGAACAAAAATTTTTGTAATTGAGTGTTCACGATTTTATAAAAAGCATAAGGAAAAGAAAAGAAAATTCGCAATCTCTCCAAAAACCAAACTGCAATAACTGAACAGGTATAACGTAAAATAATAATAATAAACCGAAAATAAAATTCATTGATCAAAACAACTGTAGATTATCGCGTAAATATCGCGACATAATAAGAATAAAAGTGACCTTGATATTAAATTAATAAAAAAAAAACAATTAAAATGAACGACTGACAAATTAAAAAAGAAACTAAAACTTACTCCAAGAGATAAAAAAAACAATTAAAAAAAGAAAATGACACGGATAAAAAAAAAAAAAGGAAGGAAAAACTACTGAAGAAATGATAAACAAAAGAGAGGGGGAGGGGAGAATTTCAGGGGAAAAAAATGTTGTAAGAGTGGTGGTGCAAAAGGAGTTTCCCCATTTGGCTGATGTCAATGAAAGTGGCGGCATCTTCTCTCAAGGTCAGAGCGGTCATCAATAACGGAGGGGTCACGTGATGAGAGGAATGAGGCGAGGGAGTTTCTGATTATGTGAAGATAACAGATGTGACCACCTGTTTTTTAAAAAAGGAGCACACGGGGGTGGAGAGGACAGACAAAAAGTAACGATTTTAATTTTTTTTTTTTTTTTTTTTGTAAGAAAAGATCGTTGGGACTGAAGCGTTTATCGTACATAAGTATAAAACGTAGATTAAGCCAAGAAGTAAATTCAATTTTTCATTAAAAAAATAATCGTTTAAAAACTTTTTATCCATATAACACAACGAAAAAAATTCCAAGAAATTATTTTAAAGACGATTATATCCTCTAAAAGACAAGAAGATAACAGATGTGGCAGATTGTTTAAAAAAAGTAAGTTATATAAGTCAGTCAATTAAATATTTTATAAAAAATATTCATTTAAAACTGTTAATCTTTTATGAAATAAATTAATCCATAATTATTAATCCAATATGCGGATAAGTTAATAAAAATCATAAAAGAATAATATATGAAACTAATGTTTTGATATCAAACCAACCAACATCATTCAATACAATCATACAATACTTACAACCAACTAATATCATACAATGTACAATATCCTACAATGTAAGAATAAAAATTTTATATTAAACTGAAGGTAGTATATTTCAATGAAGAATTAAAATAAACTATGAAATTTTAACCTCACTTTAAATAAATCTGAAAGCAAAAGTTTGTGAACTTCTATTAAAATAATTCTCATCATGTAACTTCGAAAACTTGGACATCTATCAAATCTCGAAATTTTGTTTGAAAACTTTTAAGGTTTCTATTTTAATTAAATTACTTTATAAAAATAATTAAAAAAAAAATTAAAATTACTTTCTTTATTAGCTTTAAAAGTTTATAAATTGCTTTTATTTTTTGAAAGGCACAACTAAATTAGAAAAGATTAAGTTGTATTATGTTTTTTATTTCCTCTTAATACTTATGTTTTAACTTATACTTTAAATTAAACTTATTATGTTTTTAATTTCCACTGAAAAATAATTTATACAAAATGAAAAAAATTATAAAGAATGATTTAAAAAATGAAAATTAAATAAAAAAATATTTGATTATGAATGTATTAAAAATAAGAAAACCAAATTATTAAAATTATTTTAAGATTCTATTCTATGCACTTTTTGGTTTCAGTATTTTATATTTTCTAGCAGTTGCTTAACAGTTACTTACTAGAAACAAAAAAATACATTCAAATAGTTTCTCCTTTTCTGCATAATTTTATAATGCTATATATGTTTTTAACTTCGTTATTCACAACACAGTTTAAAGCGTATAGTAAAGATTAGTGCGTCAAACGAAGAAAATAGAAAAGATAGAAAACATGTCGTTATTATACTACTTTTAGTTTATCATTTAAATAGATTATATATAATTCGCATTTTTAACATTTATGTAATGATACAATAAAAACAAAACCATTACGTTTGGAATTATGATCGGTCGGATTAGTGATTTTATCGGATTATCGAGAGTCAATATAGTTTTAACAGGATAACAAAGATAAATCATTTTAGATAAGAATTTAAACGATTAAAATATTACAAATTTAATATATTTACTCATATTCAGATCCTGTGCAAATAATATAAAAATCCGACAAAGTATTTCGTCATTCTAGCAACTACAAACTTAAATTTATATATTGAACATTGATTTAATTAAATATTGTAATGATAATGACGAAGCACAACAGAAAAATTAATACTATACAACGATAATTAAAACATTTTATGACAAGCTGCTTTATGGCTAGAAAAAGTATAAATGAACGTTACTGTTTAAAAAAAAGTATCAGATATCACGTTGCTTCCACGATTCGGATATCTTCAAAAAAAAAAAAAAAAAAAAGTTATGAATTATACACAAATTTATGAGCTCTGCAGAATTTAATTTTTTGTTATATTTGGCAAATTTTATAAATTGAATAATATATAATACATTTTTTAAAGCATTCGAAAACTGTTCCCACGAGATTTTAGCTTCATCTTTCATGGCTCCTTCTTTTAAATCCGATTGATTCTGCCTTATTTGGGCTTCTTGTAGGTTCACTAAAACTTAATGTAAACTGTTCGCCGCTCAGTTCTTCTACCACTAGCATATTTCCGTCGATTTTAATCCAATCTGTAATTTCCTCAAAGCAGCATCATGCCAAACAACCCCTTCACATGTGAAAGGATTGTTTGGCACATTTTCAACCAAATCTAGCACCATATTTTGACCATCACTAGTAATGTTTAGATCTTCATCATTAAGACAAAGTTTATGCCAGCAACGCTGAAGAGTCACTTTTTTCACCTGATTCCATGCTAAGTTAGTTGCGAAACTTACATCTCTGACATGAAACTGTCTTTGAAGTCTTTTACATCACAGTTAGAATTCAAAGGCCCTTGTACACAAAATCTTCTATAAAAACACTTTATATTTTGAATCACACTTTGATCCATGGGCTGAATCTGGATAGCCAACCTATGGATGGTCACAGAAGGGAGTGACATTTGGTGGAAGGTATCTATAATATTGCCGCAAACCAAATCAGAAGTAGAAATATGAATGCTACAGTTGTCTAACGACAAAAGTTCTCTGCTATCTTCTGGCTTTCCACATTTCTTAAAGTTTACCTTTATTTCTGTTACAAAACGATCGAAAAATAAGTGCTTAAACAAATCAGTTGCCATCCATGTATTGCTTTTGCACATCATAATGAACAGGCAAGTTTAAGTTTCCTTTTAAAGCTCTAGTTTATATATATATATTTACCAATCACGACAAGTATCAGCTGATGACTTCCAGAAACATTTGCACATAACAAAACGGTTTATCTGTCTTTCTTTTTTTCTTCAATCTCTTAGAACATTTCTCATCTCCACCTGGAATAGATATTGGCAAACAATGCCATTAAAAGGCCGGTTTCATCAGCATTGTAAACTTGACTGCCGAATAATTCCCACCATTCGATAAGACCGCTATATGTACTTTTATATTCTTCAGCGGAGTTTTCATTGGCTAATGTGTTCTTTACAGCCACATCAAGCCCTCAGATTCCACCATCAGAAAAATATACAAGCCTTTTCTATATTCAAATCACAATGAAACTGTTTTTGCGTTTTGAAAAATCAAAGACCCGTCATAGGTTTTGCATCTGATCTTTTGCACTAAATCAAGTGTACAATTTACTATCAAGAATTTCAAATTTAAGTTTCTTCCATGTGTGTCTTCATTCCACAGTTTTTTGCTATTATATCTCGTGCAGTAAACTTAATTTCTTCTTTATATATATATACAATAATGAAGTTTTGGTTTTCGTCTTTTTGTAGATTAATTATTTCTAGTTTTTGTGTATATTGAGAGTCATAAGCTTACGCTTATTAGTTTTATCAGCATTCGAAGAAAACCTTATAGGCTTCGAGAACATTTTCTATGGTACACTGCATGTACACAGTTGTAGCATTGTAAAAATGTGGTACAACTGGAAAAAATGCGAACAGCACTATGTCGCGACCTGATGGTCAAGAGCAACAAACGCCTGAGTCTACACGAAAAAATTCGAAAGAGAGTAAAATTTTTTTAATACAGCTTATTTCACCGCAATTCTTTTAAACATAAAATATTTATTTTTGTAACATACATTGTTTATTTAAAAGATAATATAAAAATACGGTAAAATGAAATGAAGGCTATCTTTTCAATTTCAAAAAATAAAAATTAAGCTTAGTAAATATCAACACAAATTACATTTATTTAAAATTATTTAATACGTTTAGGTGGATTTATAGAGGCTGAAAATACTTTCATAAGTAAAAAGAAATAAAAAGAAAATAAATAACAAATAACTATCAGATTAATTTCACATTAAAAAAGTGATAGACGGTTTTAAATAATTCTGAAAATATAATTTTACGAATGTAAAAGAATCCCATTTAAAGAACTTTAGATACAAATTACAAGTTAAGATCCTTTCCAAATTAATATGCAATTAAAGATATAATAATAAGTATAATAAAAAATAATACATATATTTCATATCTATGATAAAAATGCCTTTAAATTGCAATTAAAGTAAATTTATTTTCCTCGGATTTAGAACCTAGTTAAAATACATTTCACAAGGAATCATTTAATTTGATAAACATATAACGATTTTCAAATACACACAAAAACCATTTGAGAGCAAATAATTAAAGATCTTTTAGCTAAAAACAAGTTTAAGACGCACTGTTTTATCTTTTCACCTATATAGGTGTATATAGTACATTTTTATCATATCGATGAAAAAAAAAAAAGAAGGCTTTTGACATATCCTAGCAATTGAAATGATAAAATGTTTAATTCATTTAAATAAATAGGTAACATAAGTAGTTTTAAATGCAGTATTTTTAGTGCACTTAATAAAGGAAAAGAGAGAATATAGGGCTTAGGAGACATAATATTAATTGATGATTTACTTGTTGTAATATACAGAATTAAAATTCATTTTATTTATAATCACTTTTTATTAGCCATAATGAAATAAGCTAAATATCTGAATGTGTTATTTCTGTAAATCTTGTGATACGCTTTGATCAATTAGAAATGCTTTTTTTTTTTAAAATTAAAAAAACCATTTGTCAGCTTATATGTATACTTTACTCAGAGTAAAATTTATTAAATGTTTTTGTTATTTAACAAAAATTATTTTTTGTTATCGATTAGTTTTTAATTACATTAAAAACTAAATGATTTGTTTTAATACTTATAAACTATTTACTTTAATGTTTGCAAACTATTTACTTTAAATACTTACAAACTAAATTTATTACTTTAATACTTGCAAACAGGTTAAATACTTCAAATTTTCGAGATTTTTACCTGTCACTTACTTAGTTTCTTTAATTTAATGTTTTTAAAAGTACTTTAAATTTTTTACAGTGATACAATTATGATATTAAAATAACACCAAGCTCAAATTCGATTAAGCTTTCTATTTAATCTGATTTCCTTTGCTATTCGTTAATACTTTAATTTTTTTCAATTAAATTTTCCACAGTAAAAAATATTTATTCACTGAAACTGAGCAATGCCAAGTTACAGGAGCTAGTATTTTATATAAAAACTACACAATTTAAAAAAAAAAAAAAAAGATTCAAACATGAATAGCACTAACAAAGTTATGAGCACATGGAAAAAGATGACAGAAAACATATAACAGTAAATCATGAAATTAGTCACATTCTGGTGCATTGAAAGTCCCATAACACACTTATTATTTTAAATCTCATTTGGAAAAATTGTTGTATGTCTCTGTTGAATTTACCATCGTAGTAACATTAAAAGATGCAACTCATTTTTCAAAAAAAATAATATTAAATGTAGCAATTCACTGTTTTGAGGGACAAAAACACAGGATATTTAGTGTATTAAAATGTTCAAGTTCATTAATCCATATATACCATTCAAATACAAGCGAAATTAATTTTTAATGTAGTAATTTTTCCAAATTGTTCGTGTTTTCATCGTTATGTCAAAACTAAAGTTTGTTTTTTTCCAAATAAAAAACTGTAAAAAATAAATATTTATATTTTTTGTTTGTCTACATAAAAGAAAGATGCAAGTTTAGTCAAAAGAAAACAAAAACCACATGAGAAAGTAAAATAAAAATTTTAAATTTCAATTATTACCAGCATACTTTTGATTTTTTTTCATAAAATGAACAAAGCAAGATATTTAACATTGAGATCTGATATGGGCAACAGAAACTTACATTATTTAATTTATTTTTCTATAATTTTTAATTTCAAGTATTCAGAATATTAGTAATAATTACCTACATAATTCAATTTCAATCTACAAAACAATACACGAAAATTATTGGAAACTTCTTTTTCTAAGAGAAATAGATATGTGATAAGAATAGATTCAAGTTCATAATAATGAATGAATAAAAATATTTAATTGCTTAAATTAAAGAGTAGTATTTAAATTCAATCATAAAGAGATACAAACAATTTATTCTTATTTCTGAATAAATAAACAATAAGAATGCCATAGGCATGATAAACAATGATGGTTAATGGTAAGTTTATCAGAAAACACTTTCATTGATACATTCATTTCCCTTTTTAAAAATTATTCCTCCTTTACTATAAAATGAAACAATGTATGATTAATAACCCTATATTCAGCTCTGATTTTATCAAGATTGATAGTACAAAGCGTCTAATATGGTTTAGGAATAATTTAGATAGATGCTTAATTCAAGGTGTGAAAAATAAGGGAAAGCTTGCGTTAATATACAATCTTTTCTAACTGAAATGTAATTAAATGCTATTGGTTCATTGAAAGTGTTAGGTTTCTATAACAATTTATGCAAACCAAGTACCGAAAAATTGACACTAAAAAATATTGTGACTTTATTATTTTTAAAAAAGGAAATCAGAGATTTCACTAGTTTTCTTATCTTCAACTTCAGTGATAAAAACAAAATATTAGAAATATTGAAGATATAGATATCTTCATTATAATTTTAGGTAACAACAACAAAAAAAATTAATGACATTTATTTTTCTACTAATAAATTCAAAAACAAAATGAGAAGGTTAAATTACATATTAGTAATCTTGGAGTGATTTTTAAACTAATTAATAGATGATTAATTCTCAACAACAACAACAAAAAAACAATTTAAAAATTAGTAGCTTTTTTAGATGAAAATGAAGTATGACTGGTAGGATAAATTTGCAATGAGTACTTCAGAAAAGGTTTTTAATTCATCATTAAATTTTTACATACTAAAAATAATAATTTCAATGAAAAATTGACATTACAAAAATAACATTATATATTGGCCATTTGTACAAAAGTTTTAACAGAATGAAATTGAAATTTTTTTTCTTTTCATTTATTACTTTTTTTTCACCTATTATTTATCTCTCAACTTAAAAAGAATGTGAGCAACACGACATAATTCAAACAGTATAGTTAAATTGGTGCAAAATAATTAGGGCTTTCTTTTTTTATAGTGGATTTAAATGCAGTTTGTAAACAATTTTTAAGCCATGAGTCTAGTAATCTAAACTTAAACTAAGTGCACATTTTTATAGATCATTAAAAATTCTTTCCTTCAAGAAAACTTATTTTAATACTTGGCATTGGACCTTGCATGGGAAAAACAAAAACAATTGGGTATTTATGTGATAATTACAAACATATTTTATAAGGCATTTTGAATAAATTATGGTGATATTATATCTATATAACTTGCAGAAATTGATGATAGGAAAAATTTAAAATAAGAATTTCACAAAAATAAATTCTTAACATAAAAATTTGAATAAAATTACATTCCACTCTCAATTTTTAATTATTTATATTAAGTAATATGCCTTATTAAAAACAAAGTTTTCTTAAAGATATGAGATTAGATATGAGATTTCTTAAAGATAAAGATAAGTTTTATTTTACACAGGTGGAATGTATAAAAAATTAGCATTTTGCAAAAATAAGAAGTTAAAATTTTAAAAGATATCCCATTGAATTCAGTGATTAGTTAAAAAAATTTAACTGCAATGTTTGGACAAATAATATAATTTATTCGGCAAAACATTTTGAAGATATCACTTTATTAAAATATATTGTGGACCAATATTTAAAAGCAGTTTATATATAAATTAAATACAGTAATATATATATACATTATTGATTATATTTTTTACAAACTTCAGGGATTAGCTGTATTAATCAATTAACTAGAAAGATAATTTAACTGAATGCATTAAATAACAATTTTTTTTTTTTCATTAGAAATCATTTTGCTACTGAGATAGCTTTGAAAAAAAACGTACACCCTAATATACCAATAAATCTATAATTTTTACTTAGAAAATAAAATATTCAAATGTTTGTTCATCTATCTTGCTCAAAAATAAAATTCTCAAAAGAATGGACAAAAAAAAATATGACTTAAAAACTTATTTCATTTATTAGATTTTTTTTTTTTAAATTATAAATTGGCATTTTATTTGTATGAGATCGATTTAACAATAAAAAAAATTAGTCGCAATTAATACTTTCCATGAAAAATGAGTTATGATCTACAAAATCTTACATGCTAAACTTTTAATTCAGGGCCGCATAAAAATAGAGAAGTAATTTAACATGAAAAATAAAAACAAGCATTAAATAAAATTAATTTGAAAATACAGAGTGGAAAGAAGACTTAGATAAATAAAAGCATGTGTTTCCATGTTGTTACCAAGAGTTCATGTTGGTGTAAATAATCAAGGAAAATGATATTTTGGCTTTTTTATATTTAAATATGAAAATACCTATTCACATAAATAAATATATACATAACTAGAACAGATATAAATGGCTTTTCAATATAGATAATTTTCAGTATTAAAATGATTTTACGAGTGATTTTTCAAGTCCTCTAAGATTAAAAATATGATCGAATAATAAAAGTACAATTTCAATTTCTTTATGGAGATTTATGAAATATTCTATATCAAGTGTCACATTCAACTCTTGTTTCAAACATAGAATATATATACTGCTCACTTATTTTAAAATGATTTCGCATTACAAATTTTTGAATCAAATACAAAAACATTTTCGTCATTTTACATTATTTAGTAGTTATATGCAACTAAAGAAATTGCATTGCCATCAACTTCTCATACACACATTTTTAATATAAATTACCATAAATTATTGCAAGTTGGATGGCGCCATCTATCCTCGAAAATTATAAATATATTTCTTAGTTTCAAAATATAGCAATAAGCAAGAGCAATTAAAAAATTAATATATTTTCATACAATATAGTGATTTAACTAATAATAAGCCTTTTAGGTCTTTTTAAATCCGTTTTTCTTCTCATTCTACATTTTTTAAAGGTCTAATATAAATTCCTAAAATGTTAAAATATTATAAGTATTTATGTATATGAGTTTTCTACGAATAAACCTTTACTTTAATTAGTGAGAGATATAAATATGTATTTCAGTAAAGTTTAAAAAAGAAATTTATAGTAATTTATTTAATAAGAACCAATTCACACTACCAGTTCTGAATTATACATTCAAAATAGCTTTCTTTAACTGCTTTTTTTCCTTCTATTATTAAATAATTGAAATTCAAATTATTTCAATTTAGAGAATTTCCAGTAGGTATTTTAATACACGAACAGCAAATAATTATTTTTATAAATTGTATTGAAGTTATGTAATTTTAGGGCATGTTGATCATTTTCATATTAGTTTTTGCAATTTTTAAAACTTATTCCTGAATATTTACTTTATATTTGATTTTTGAATATACATGTATTTGAAATTAAAACAATTAAAGATCATCATGAGATATTATTTTTCTAACATGCATTAGTATCATTTTTTTATTTTAATATTTAGTTTCCTAAATTTTTAAAAAGAAATTTCAATATCTATTAACTATTTATTATAAATTTATTTCTATATTATCTATATTCTATATCTATTTATTATATTATTTAATATCTATTAATTATTTAACTATTAACCAACCATTTTTTTTCTATGTTATTATTAAATTTTTATATTACACTTTTTTTTTCCCGAGTTTCATACTTTTTTTTTTCTTTTTTACGGAATAAAAAGATGATTTCTAACAGGAAAATTCTAGTCAATTAATATAAATTAATTGATAACATTTTATTTTGAAATCTTAGAATTATAAATAAGATAAAAACA
The DNA here is from genome assembly GCA_021605095.1 of Caerostris extrusa. Classification (NCBI taxonomy): domain Eukaryota; kingdom Metazoa; phylum Arthropoda; class Arachnida; order Araneae; family Araneidae; genus Caerostris; species Caerostris extrusa. The sequence goes on from BPLR01006165.1 coordinate 242,177, forward strand.
AGAATGCAAAATGCTTAAATATTGATTAAATCATCCAAAAATTCTTCCACAAATTATTTAATATAATATTCAAAAAAAAATTTTTATTTTAAGAATTGACATTTTTATTTTATGATTCGATTAAAATTCGATTTATTATTTCAATATATTTTGGTTAATTTAAACACTTTTTCATTGGTAATGAAGAATGGAAATAGTAATTGTGATGAACATAAACTGAACAAGTTATTTTATAATGAAAATAATATATATATATATATATATATATATAATTCAAAACATTAAGTAAATCAGCATAAATTTTATCATACATAAAACTTATTTTACATTTTTTTAGATATAAAATTTAAAATCTATATAAAAATTATAACAATCAGTAAAAATTCATTAACAGCTTTCATATAACTTTTATTATATATTTAATATTTTTGAGTACATGATTTTTGATTATTTTATTTTAGATCAATCATTAAAAAAATATACAATTAAAACTAAATAAAAATTGGTGTATTAGTTTAATAAGCAGTACACTAAGAAGTGAAAAATGTCTTTCGTATATACTGTTAAAAGACTACAAATGAATAGAGAATAGCGTGCTGAATATACTAACTAAATTATTTACCTTATGGTAACATATTATTCGAAGAATTTCAGTACTGATATTCAAAAGCCTTTGCTCTCTAAGCTTTTAACTCTTTTTATTAAAACAGAATTACACCTAGGAAATGCATATAAAATATAAAAATAAAAATAAGTTCATCTTATATATTTTCTAAAATATTTTTAAGATTAATATTAATAATAAAATTAATAACAGACATCACAACATTTAATTATACTTCATATTTTTGACAACATAGAATATCATTCACTTGATACATAAACAAGGGATACAAAATAAATATTTAATTTTAAAGCATTATAATTCATAAATTATTTTGCAACAACTATGAACAATTCCAGAAATTAAAAGGTTTTGTTCTTTTCCTTAAAATATACCTAATAAATTGTAATTCTTTTTTTCCCTTACCTGAAATCTGAATATTTTAACAAAAAAGTTGCTTATTTTAAATCTTATTAGTTTAATCATTTTTAAGAACATCAATTGGGAATAAAAGCAACCTAATTTATCATTAAATGTTTTACATTCACACTTCTTAGTTAACAAATGTAATTAAAGTAATAATATGTTTAAAGTATGAAGAAGAAAAGTTGAACTTATTTTACAATATCAATATATAAAGAATTTTCTTTGAATAGTGTTTGAACAGGAAATTATACTTAAGGAAATAAAAATACCACAAAAAATTTTTTAATTTTTCATTGTAATGCTAATATAAAAATTATAATATTAATTATTTTGTCTCTACACTAATTTTGAAACACAAAAATAATTGTAAAAAAAAAAATATAAATATTAGGAAAAATCTTTTTTTTTTTTTTTTTTTTTTTTTTTCAATGATAATGGGTTACTAATGCCAACATTTACATTTTACAAGTGTTTCATTTAAGAATGTTTTTTGCATGAATTAATTTTTTAAAAACATCACACTTGAAGACAATTATTTATACTGACTGACATAATTCTGTAATTGAAGTAAGACTGAATAATAAAAACGAGATAATTAATTATTTTCTTCTGGAAACCTTACAAAATTTTGATTTACATGTGTAAAAAGAGAAGAAAAAAAAAAACTGATACTATAGGAGAAATGAGTATTTGTATTCAACTGCGAATGCTCTTACATGACGTTTTATTTAGAACGAACATTTTAGACATATGGAGTGGAATTGTTAAAATAATGTATTGCTCTTGACAAACTCTGAAATATAAAAAATTAAAGGTAAGAATTACCAATGGTATCGAAAATCGCACCCTGATGAAAATGAACCCAACCAAAAATGTATTCACACCGGTAAATACGGTTCCGAAACCATATTTGTCAGACACGAACTGGCAAAATTTAGAAAATTCGCTCTTTCTCTCAGATAATTAAGAAATACCTTTTATGTAAAACAAAACACCACAACTTACCAATAAAAAACCGAACAGCATCAATCCATAAAAATCTACAGATTGTGTACATTTCCTATGATCACAGCGATACACATGCACTTAGGAAGGGCGCTAGCAGTAAACCTCGCCAACAAGACAGACTCGCTAGTCCGGCGTATTGCCTTCGATCGCTGCAGCACACATACACATTCGTTCGAAATATCCATGTCGAGCAGCTCCGCTACACACTTCACTCGCTGACACTGTATTCCACGCAGCATAGCTCTACATAAGAGGGTTGCCCGATTCAGGCATGATTCTGCCAGCCAATCTTTTCTCTCGCCAACTAAAGTACTGGTGATGCTGTTCCGATGGCGATCATATTTCGTTCATTTACTTCAAAACAAACAATCGTTGGAAAATATATTAATTAAAAAAATTTAACTTCTCATTAATAATAGTGAAGGAAATAAACATAAGCAAATTTGCATTTTACACACTCCAGTGTTTTGAGACAAAGATTGATTACGATTACACAAAAATTTTTCATAAACAAAACTGCATCTCCTCTTCGCATCCTTCCACCCCTTATCCATCAGGATCGTTGAGATAAAATGATTGCGTTCTAGTTTATATAGTAATATCCTTTCACTAACTTGGAGATTAACAAGGGGAATTGACTCGCAGAATGTTATCAATAGAGCACATACTAAATAAAATGAGCAAATACATTTGCGCCATAAACTCAATACAGAAAGCAGGTTTTTCTAATCAAAATGGACACTACACACATGAATACTGAATATGAATATGAATATTACACTAAACAATGATAGATTATGATACGAGAAGTTCAAGTCATGATTAAAGTATCAGCGAGAATTTCAGACATTTTAGTGGAGAAATAAACGTCGCAGAAATTGTGCCCAATGGCGACATTTCACATTTCTCTTCGGGTATAGAGCAATGTTTTCTGCCTGTGCCTTTACATGATCTGAGAACGATGTGTTATTATTATTATTACCATTGAAAGACTTCCAGACTCATGTGCTTGGGTTCAACGGTTACATTAACAATCCATATGTTTATACGGCGAGTTTTATTCAAGGGATTATTTGATATTTTTCTTTCAGTCTTTTTTCCTTTTCTCCTTCTTTTTCCTGGTAGTTCAGTTACCGTCGAAAATAATTCTCATTTTCGTTAAGTCTGTTAGACTTAGGTTTAAATAACTAACATATATTTCTTAGTACAAAATACTGATAATTATTATTTAGATTTAAAAATCAATAAAACAATTATTATATTATTCAAGACAGATATACAAACATTTTATGACTGATAAAAGTATTTCTTTTCTATCACGTGTATAATGTATACCTAGAGTATACCGATTAAAAAGCATTATTTTTTTTTTTTTAGTAACAGATTATAAAATTAAAATCAGAATCTTTTAAAATTAAATAGGATTACAAAAAATTAACAAAAAAAAATTTAAACTATAAAAAATTAAGATTTTAATGGATAAAGCAAAATATTGTTCCGAATTTATTATGGATATTATTATGTGGATATTGGATATTGAATTATTTAATGGATATTGCAATGTATTGTTCATAATTTTTTACATTATATATAATATTGTTCATAATTTTTAAATGATTTTCTGTGAATGTAATATTTTCGGATTAAATTAATACATTGTTTAAGCATTCTATCAAATAATTAGATTTGTTGTATTAATATATATATAAAGATTTTTTAAAAGAAGAATATTATGCTGCAGACAACTGTATATTGTACTCATAAAATCCAATCATCATAATTAAAAATTATTTTATTTAATAATTAAAATCATAATATCAACGTAGCCACACTAGAAACCTCTCAACAAATGTGTATCTACAGTAAATTCTTAAAAGCGTTATTTCATTTCATTCCAATGACTTTTAGCATTTTTATGGCATACTTCAGCTCGCTCCCTCCCTACCCTGAGCCATATAGCCCCTATTATCTAAAAAAAAAAGAGAGAGAGAAAAAAATTATTAAAAAACTTATGTTACAATTATATAAATACAATACGATACAGAATAAATAAATAATCCGCTAATGTTACATAATATAAGCATAGATAAAAAATAAAAAGCAGAAAAAATATAATCACTAATGTCTCCTCGATAACAAAAACAGTAATTAAAATTATGGAAAATTTATTCATCTTTTTTAAATATATATACACGGTAAAGAAATGAAATAAATAATTCAACTTACACTTCAAAGGTAATATTTGTTTGGAATGATTAGTGACTCATTTTATTTCACAAAGTTTATGGAATTTAAAATTTTCCATCCTATTTATTTTATATTTAAATATTTTTAATAAATGCATTTCAAGCACAAAACACAGACAAAATGAACACATAAGTTGCTATGATATGAAATCTACAGCAGTGAGTATGAAACCCAGACATTACGGCAACCACATCGGAATAAGTTAAGTATACAAAAATTTAACAAGTGACTCGTTTCAGTAGAAAGATATCAAGATCGCATTTCAATGCCTGTTTGGCTAAATTTACAGAGGCGAAAAATTGCGTTTTGCATGTAATCAGTTGGGATTTCGTTTACTAGCAATTAAATTAACTAGTAACTTTAAATATTTATATTTCTTTAATATTTTTTACACATTCAAGGGAAACGAAATTATTTAAAAATTAATTTCTCGTCAATCGCAGTATTGTAAATTTAATAGTGTAGAAAAAATTCAAAAAGAACTTTAATTAGAAATTTAAATTTTAACTGAGATTGTTGCTAATAAAAATGTAAAATTTTAATTATGCTGCGAATTTTTGTAAAAAGTATACATGAAACAAAAATTTATTTATGAAGATAGCACCATGCATAGTAAAAATATTAGTAATATAAAACAGAGTAATAACTCGATGAATAAAATATTCACTAATTTTATAGTTTGATATTTCTGTTGATTAAGTAATTTGAAATTGTGAATTATAGTTACGATTTTAAATGAAATTATGAAGACATGTGACTGAAACAATTGTCGACCTAAATATCGCAAATCGAATTTCAAATTGTATAACAAATAAGTCACTACTACAATTAATGCTACTGATTCTATACATACACCAACCCAACCCTGTAAACCTCTTTTTATGTTGTTAACGAAATTCTAACCGGAAAAGAGTCTTTACAGGAGTCGAAACAAAGTGGTGGCGGGTTTTTTTTTTTTTTTTTTTTTTTTTTTTAAATTGTTATTATTAAAGTAATCTATCGACGAGAGAAAAATTCGTAATTATAAAGCAATCATAAATAGCTTGAACAAATTTTATTTATTCTCATAATATTCGACCACTGTGAAATTTTTGCTGTAAATTAACCTACTTAATTCGAATTTATATTCATCCTGTTATTTCCATTTCAGAAATAAATAAAAGTACATTTTTAAATAGGTAAGTTATTCGGAAGTCAACGTATGTTTGAATTCAAGCGATACATAGAAATTTAAATTGGTCTCCCAGGCGGATTAATAATAATTACAGAAGTCACCACGATTGCCCAAAACTGAAATAGAAGATTTTAATCTCAAACATACGTATCAAATATATTTCAAACCATGCATATTTATGGAACAAGCATCTTAAATGTATTCTAATTCGAGTGCAATTAAGATTTGCTGTCCAATGACTCTCAAGAGTCGGTTAAATTAAAAGCCTGAAAATATTTGCAAATAAAAAATAAAAAAAATGGCGAATGCCCGTGAGCTTTCATGGATATGATTAATGAGTCTAATGACGAATAAGTTGAGACTGCAATAGTACATGGTCATTATAAAATGAAATTTGACTTAATAATATGGTCCTATTAAAAAACACACAGAACTCCTCTGGCACCTTATTAGAGGTTTTAGAATTTATTTTTCTTTAAAAATTCCCGAAGAAAAAACAGGGGGAAAATTAATTAACTCTCTTTCTATCATTTTGTACATTTATAATATAACAAAAGGAATTCATTCAAAAATAGAATGAACAAAATTTAAAAAATGGTGACATAATCAAAGTTCGTCAAAAAGTAAGTGAACAACACAAAAATAAAGTTAAGAAATTGAAGAAATGAAAGGCTTCCCTAAAACTCCCAAAATACTCTCAGCATTTAAACCTCACTGGCTTCAATAATGTTTTTAACAATTAATTTTCTTGTAACTACATAAGACAGTTTTTCTTAAAATTCAAATGTAATTAAACATTTTTGAAGAAATTAAAATAATAACGTTAAATAGTTTCAAGCCAAATGGAACGTATTCCACAATGTAAGAAACTGACAGCCATGTTGGAATTATTTTCCTATACTTATACAAACTATTGTTCACAATGAAAAAATAATTCCACATAAAAAGAATATCTTTTAGAGTAAAAACATGAAGAATTGGTCTAACTATATCTTCTTATTTTAGCAAATAAAACACTTTCAAAAATTAAAACACGCACACAAACTCAGAATTATATATAGAGAGATAGATAGATAAAGCTATAATTTGGTCTGATTTATTTTAGTATTAGACATGTGTTTTAAGAAAGATGAAAAAGCACGAGACTTAAAAAAAATAAAATTAAACATTCACATTTTCATTATGTTATTTTATTTATTCTTTTACTACCTCTTCAATTTCGAAAAAAAAAAATAATCAAAAACTTAAAAATATATGAGTATATAAGAAATATTCAAAATCGAAAGTTAAAATATTTCCTATTAATATCGAAATGAACAATGAACCGTTATAATTCATCATAAATTAAAGAAATATTAACCTGCTATATTTTATGGCATAAAAAAATTTATATTTTATGGCATAAAAACATTCGACTTTTTATTAAAAAGATCTATAAAAGAATTCAAATAGCTTCATTTCTCAAGTACCCCTCTCAATAATTAAAAGAAATATAAGTAATAAAAACAAATATCTTAAAAACAAAAAAAAAAAATATCACCAACTCTAAACTACAGCTAGAATGACAACCGTTTCAAAGTTTCAATCAAAATATTCTATGAATCTTTTTTCCCATAATAAACAATATATATGCAGTTGCAGTGAAATTCAACCTTGGTTATTTCTCACACATTCTAGAAGATAAAAATAATCTAATTCTATAATTTATAAAAAATTATTTAAAAAAAGGAATAAGAAAATTGGAAGCGTCAATAAATGATAAAAGTACTAAGTAAAAAAATCTGATATAATAATGATAATTAGAGGCTGTAAACAAAAAGGGTGAAAAAAAATGTCTCCTTGACACGTATAAATCTTGTTAGTTGATTGATTGATAATTTTTATTGGTTTCTTAGAAGTTTAACTAATGATTAAGACTTTTTGCAGTGCAAAGTGAAAAGACGTCTAAATCATATAATAGATGTAACAATCTTCATTTTTAGAGTTATAGTTCATCCAATTGGTAGAAAAATTTACAATGTTTTAGATATTATCGTTCGTCTGTCAACTTAAAGGATGAAAGATGCTCTTAAAGTCGATCAGTTATACTGGTTTTCGGAAAAAAGCAGATTACAATCATGTCAGGAAGAATGTTTGACAGTTCATGTAACATAAATTTGCACATCACTCCCTCTCCCTCCCTGATCTTCCATTTAGCAAAAATAATATTTCCTTTATATATATATATATATATTTCCTTATATGCATATAAAGTAATACATCTGAAACAATTTTAAGAAAACAGTAGTATGAAATTCATATAGTAGATACAATATTTCAAACGCAAATAACAGATAAGATTAACTGGACACACTGTAGTAGTATAATAGGGATAAATTATTTCTTTAAAAAGAGAGAAAAGTTAATATAATCTTTTGATTCAAGGAAAGTTATTTATTAAAAAATCCTTGGTGGTATTTGGTCTATAAATCCTTACAGATGTTCATAAATTGAAAATATCCAATAAGAGGCATCACTAGGACACCAAAGTAACACAATGAGCATTCAATCGATTATTAAAAGAATTAACAGCAAAATTCGTAATATCCTTGTTTATGTCATCTTACACAGAATTTTTTAACATAATATAACGTCATATGAAAATTATACACCCCATAAACTTGTAAATAATGAACAAAATGTTAAATGTTACTATGAGTTTAATTACGACAACGATTAATAAAAACATAATATATAATTAATTACCAGCACACAAGATGGTAGAAAAGCAGTTTATCTTCCAAAATACAGATTATAGATTGTCGTATGATGTATAGATTATCATTACCTTATGGTTAATAAACTCTAATAAGGCAACAGTGGGTGAATTCTGCCAATAACAAGAAGTAAACTTCGGATGTCGCCTCCTTCAGTCCAAATTTATGGATTTGATAGGCATGCATTTCAGTATGTTTCTACAAATTTGGAGGTGAATAACTGTATAATCTAGTTGCACAGTAAAATACCACTTAATGCATAGAGATAAATAAACTTTTCATGCTGAACACATATCGCAAGTAAATTGATTTTTTCTCTCGTCACGTTTCTTTCATTCCCCGTGACAAGAAAAATCGAGAAATATTAGAATATCATTACACAAGAAAATTAAATTTTCTTAATTTGAAGTCGTTCAGTACGACGCACTGCAATCAAACTAAAAATAAATAAATGAAGAAATCCTTCTATTGAAAACTTAAAGAAATAAAATCAATAAACGAATATGCATAATGAACTTAAAAGTCGGTTTTGTACAGTAAAAATTGTTTCAAAGCACAGTAATACTTTATATAATTTTTTTGTTAAATATAGATAAACAAAAATGTTTAAGTATCTAAAATATAACTACACGAATAAATAGTTAACTTTTAGGTGATATTTACAATGCATGAACAAACAATGCCTGAAATTTGAAATTATTTGTGCGTAATTTTTTGTACTAGCATTTTTCATCTTTTAAAAAAAGAAAAAAAAAAAAAAAAAACTAATATATGAATCTGGCAGTACCAATTATAATTGAACGATAATTAACGTCAGACACACTGTTGTCTAAATATCAAAGAAAACAATGGGTTGTCAATGAAATTCAATAAAATAAAAATGTTATGAGCACTTTAAATAAAAATTAATATGTTATTGAAAAATAACACATTGAATATTTTCTTTACTTTAAGAATAATGTTATAATTATTTTGTATTTAAAAAAACAGAATTCCTAACAGATTGCATTTCATCTATATAGTATTGTGCTAATAATAATTTTAGTTTCTCATAAATGTCTAGTAATAATTTGTGTAGCCAATTCCTTATGAATAGACCCCATGAAATATATAAAGAAATTGAAAAATTTAAGTAGCCCACGTAAAAAATGAAAACAGCGAATAAAAAAAAAATAACATGCATTATATAAAATGTATCATTGTAAAAATATAACAAAAAAAAATGTATTTAAAAAATGGCAATTTTTATACCTACCCTTAATGCAAAAATATAATACAGAAACCTTTAAAATTAAAATTTAATAAAAACAATAAAATGCTTTAAAATAAAAGAAACCAATGCATAATTTTACAATCATAATCATCAGTGAAAAATAAAATTTAAAACATTTAGATAATTGATTTCCATGATATCATCATTTGATTTACGAATTATGAAAAGCTGAAAAAAAAAAAAAAAAAAACCGTTAGTAATAATTCTCTCTTTTTTTTTTTTTTTCCTTTTCTTAACACTGTCTTTTTCACATACAATCAGCTGATATTAATGATGAAACCAAATCCATTTTCTTCACTTTTTTTGGCGTGACGCGACTCCCTACCATTATCTCGTTTAATGGTATTTTGTTTCAGTCCGGGTTTAAAGAGTTTATTTTTTTTTTTTTTTTTTTTTTTTTTTTTTTCCATTTACTTTAGTCTTTTATTTTTTGAACACGTGCGAGAGTGTACGTTATGGAGTAACGTAAATATTTTTTGTTGTTGTTGCTGTTGTTGTAGGATAAGCACCTAATTCCTTATCGTTATAGTGCTATAAATAACTATCTTAAGTTATGTTCAAAAGAAATTAAATTCATCTTTTTGTGTTATCTTTAAGCTTGAAATTGGATTAGCAAGAAAGAGACTAAAAGTAAAATTGAATTGAAAATATTTCACAATTTAAAACACTTTCCTGAACAAAAAAAAATAATAACTCCGCATTTTTTTTTTTAATAAAACAACAAATTTTTAAAATTAAAAGTTCAGTATTTATATATAATAAAACTATAGTACTATATGGCAGCAAAAGTTTATCTGTATGCAAACCTGAGGGAACTGACAAGTCAAAAGTATTTTAGGGGTTTTATTAATTTAATAGGGAAATTCTTAAAGCCAGAAAAATGTGTTACGATCTACTACATGTTATTATAAGTAAAAATAATAAATTTTATATAGGCTAACATATAAATTAATAAAAGCTTCTTTTTTAATAAAAAATGCCAGTATATGTGAAAAAATATTTACAGAAGATAAGAAACAGTAATAACTTTTACTTAAATATACAATAATACTAAATATATTAAAATTTTATCACATTTGCATTTTTATCACATACATTTTATACTGAATAATTATTACAAACCGCATTTAAAAGAAGAACGACATACTTTCAATCGTATAGAATATTTAATAGTTGAAATGTTTAAAGAGATTTTCCGTATTTCAGTTATTTACAAATCCAAATACATAAAAGAAACATCCGTTATTCTGATGTAAATATTCAACAATTACAAATTGTTTTTCCTCTGTCATTTTTTTTTTTTTTTTTTTCCACGTACCAAAGAGAATAAATAAAAAGCAAAAACATTTTAGCCGCGCATTTCAGAAAATTATTAACTACCAAATCCCAACTCCGTAAAATTTCTCTTTTTTCAAAACATTTAAACCGAGAAATGAAAGTTCACTTTATTAAAGAAAAAATAACAATAACGCAGAAAAGTGAACAAAAAGAGCTCAATTCAATGTGATGAAAAATTCATTATGATGGTCGCTTTCACGTTGCTTGTTTTATTTTATGATAATATAACCCTTAATACCTTTTCAAACCAGATTGTTTTGTTCAGTTTGTTAAATAAACAGTATTAATAAAAGGGAGGTAATTTAGCCATTCTATTGACTCGGTAAAAATACACAACTTTGATAAATGGGCAGACACACAATTTTCATTTCAATATAACCATTGAAATACATCAATTTTAATGGTAATTTCCAAACTTTTCATTTAAATAGACTAACAGAGATCGGGAAGAGCAAAGAAAGAGAAAGTAACTTTTTTTCTTTAATGATCGAGATGACTAAGGCAACTTTTCATGAATTTAGATAAGATGGCACAAATTTTTAAATATAGAAAGACGACCTTTGTTAAAAGAAGCCAAGTAACTTTGTCACATAAAATAATCAGTTCTTTCTTACCTTTTCAAATATGGCTTTCGTTTTATGCTTCATGGCATAACATATTTTAAACAAAAGAGATTCATGCAGTAGTACGTACACTACAATCAATGAAATTTGCTTCAAAAATGCTTCCAGTGAACATATTGAATATAATACGAGGAATATTTTGAATAACCTCAAAGTTTCAGTAGCAAGATTTCTGCCGCAAAGAATAGTAAAATATTGTGAAACTTTTGCATTATTAACACACGTAATGCATTCAAAAGGAAATGCGAGAACAATATATTTCAGGGTTGAAAATTAGAAAGTTCTTTTTCAAAAATATATTTTTAAGTAGTAGGATATTCTTAAAGAATAAAAAAAAATTAATCGCATTTTAAAAAATTTAATTACAAAAGAACTATAGAACTCATTTCTAAAATAAAGTTTAATTACAGCATTGTTCGTTGAGTCAGAGATTACTTAAAAAGGCCATCTTTCTATGAATACGGGATGAATTGTAAATTGATTACTGAATTAAAGGAAGAAATTTAAAATAGCAATTTAATTCAAAATGATAGGAATTTCCCTAATAGTGCTTTTGTGCAAATTTACATACATTTGATTGAACATATCTTTTTAAATAATGAAAGCAAATAATTGAACAAGGTGCTTTAATTTAAAGGTCAATTTATTTTTAATTTGCATTAAAATATGACATTCTGATTCACCTGTACTCCGATAAAATTACGTAAAAAATGAAAATTATCCGGAATTTATTACTCTTATTATTTAATAATAATAAGAGTAATAATTCTGGATATTTTCTTTAATTTCTCTCAAAAAGGAATATTACTTATTAAATTAATATTCCTTTTGAGAGAAATTGGTAATGATAAATACACAATTGTAAAGATAAATTAAATATTCAATCAAAGAAGGTTAAAATTTAAATTTATGTCAATAAGAAGGACATATAGCTTTACTTTTTAATTTTCGTGTTGTGTTAGCTACCAGAGAAATCAGAATATTTAAAAAAATTTTGACATGTAAATTATGGTGGAGGAAAAAGAGAATTTAAATTAAGTTAAAAGACAGTGTTTGAAACTCGCAGAAGTTCTTTTGTTATTGTTAAATAATAATCATCTTCATTTTATCAACTAGTAAAGGAATTCATGTTCTTACATATGGAGAAGGACACTGCGTTTTGATGAAGTGTTGTTGTCGTCGTCCTATCCCCTGAAGAGTACAAGAAAATCAAATATCGTGGTGCTCCCAAACAATATTGACTATGTTGATTGCCAGCTCGGAGTATAAACGCTCTTCCGAGGCATGGTCCAGAAAATACATGGCGGCTGTAACATCTGGGCAATCAAAGACATAATGAGGAGTAAGCTCGACATCAGAGCAATTGCCACATTTTTGATATTTTTTAACGCCATCAGCAGATATTTTCATATTTTTGTGGTGCTTCATTCTTAATCTTGTGAAAGTAGTAGCTGTCTTTCTGTCGACATTTAGTTCTGTAATTTGGTATTTAGTTTTGATCTTAAAAGGAATGATAAGTTCAGATTTTTCCAAGGCATTTGCAACTGCAAGGAAAGTAGTAAAGGCAGTCTAATCCAGATTACTGCCATTCTTTGCCAAAGAATCTGCACTTTCATTAAATTTAAAAGCCACATGAGCAGGGAACCATTGTAGGATGATGCAGAGTTTCAAGTATAAATATGTACGGGTTATCGGTAACTTGGTGGTGTTTAGAATGAGATTTTTTATGACCCTTTCTGACTAGGCATACTTAGGAAATTGAGGGCACGCCAACTGAAATTCAAATAATTCTAATTGGAGATCATAACAATAAAATCATACATAACTTTGATATGATCATCACCAGAAGTCCATATTAGTGTGAGATTTTTTTTTCTGAATAATGGCTCGTTCTGAAATGCTTAGTTATTGATTTGTATCTGTTGAACATTTATTATTTGTTTGTTTTTAGAGAATAATTTTGATCGCTAAAGTGGTGTCGTATGATAAAAATTATCACCATTTATTAAAAAAAAAAAAAAAAAAAAAACACATATCTTCCAGTGACCTATTATTCTCCATCTTTAAATCTAAAGTCAGAGGTGGACATGCAGCCACAAATAAAGCAAACAATTTATGGCGTAAATAAACAAAAAGCACATTTTCCAGTTAGTTTTTTGGTTTATCACTGTCATCATAAAAGCATCATCAATCATATAGTTGACTCATTTATTCTTATTTCCGTTAGTCCATTTATTTATTTATTCGTTATTCATATATTTACGGAAAAAAATAATATATCTTTAAAATGATTACTTACCGTTCGAAATAGTACTGAGCACGCTCGATGGATATTCAGCAGAAAATCTGTCTACTCGTTCATCTATCCCTCGTTTATTCAAGTCCACGTTCATACATTGCAAAAAAGAGCAATATCTACGCATTTCTAGACACACAATGCAGGTCGATTAAAAAAAAAAATTAATCCATCACACCTATAAAATGAAAGAAAATATATACTTTAGTACATGTCGGCTGGATTAATTAAACTATAACATTGCTATAGAAAGTATGAAACACAGAATCTAAAAATTTAAACATATGCAACTGATTACGTAGCATTATTTGTGTTTGTTATTTACTAGGATGAACATATTTAAACAGAAGCTACCCCTTTCCCCCATCCATGAGTAGATTACTCATGGAATGTCCGTCCGCACTGCAGCACAATGAGGGGATTAGATACATGCACACATATTTAGAATAAATTGTTTACAATAAAACATTTTGCAAATGTCTAAGCAACTTAAAATTATTAAATATTTTGTGCTGGGAAACATCTAATGTATTGCAATCAACATATTCTTGAAAATAGTGAAATAAAAGATTAAAACATTCAAATTAATACCCAGTTGGTCTTGATAACAACAACTTCATTTACGAACATTAAATAATATTAGAAATTGACACTATCATAAGGTCCACCATAAAGTTGTTGCGACAACGAAGAAGATACAATTTAATGAACACATTTCAAGTGACGGTAAAAAGTAGAATCAAAGTAAAAGCCTCGTTATACATTTCAAAAATTTTTTTTCCAATCCAAGTCACAAAATTAATCAATTGATAAAATCTAGGAGAAAATGACGAAGATGCGCTGTTAGAGTTTCTTCCAACAATCCATTGTACTTATAAGCAATTAAAAAAAAAAAAAAAGACCTATCTAGTTATTAAAGAATTTTGCAAAATCAAATTTGAACTTTGATAAAGAAAAAAATACTTTTAAAATAAATAAAAATATGTTTTAGGAATAAAATCGGAAATATTTTAAAATCATTTAACATTTAAAAAATCTTTTTACTCAATCAAAATAAACCTTGCATGCAAAATAAAATAAAAATTTAAAACTGGTTTCCACTTATTGAAAAGAATTGTTTCTCAAAATAAATATTAAAATAACGAATACAGGACTACCATAATTTTTTTCAAACGATGCCTTATTTATTTATCAGAAAAGTAAGTTAATAGCTTTTAAAAACTCCACTTTCTTGATTTTTTTAATTTTCAGCTAAAACCTAATGAAAAAAAAAAAAAAGGGTTTCAATAATTTCATTAACAAGATTCGCATGCTGTTAAAAAATAAGCGACAGGTTTCAAGATTTTAAAAAATAAGTTTTATAACTTACCTAAAAAATAATTTTTCAAAAGATTTTATAATATCGAAAAAGTGTTAGAGAAATAGATGCTTCAAAATTAAAAACAATAATCCCTCAATATTAACTATAAAATGGTTTCAAATTAAAATGAGCAAAATTACTTTTCACGAATATCAAAAAGCAAGGAAATGACATACGGAATGAATTATTTATGAAGACAACAGTAGCTGGATTTAATTCAAGCTCATTGTAGGTTTAATTACTTCATTTTCTGTTTATTCTTTTCGACACAGAGTTAAAAAACGAACGACTGCATATGTATACTCTTAAAGGGCAGAAAAAAATACTTAATTCATTATATATGTTGACTTTAAAATTTGCTTACGGTAAGATATAATCGTCAGAAAAAAATATTTTCAAGAAGCTAACCATAATTATTCAAAACTTAGAGAAAAAAAAAGAAAGAAAGCAAAAGGGGGTACATAGATTTGATATAATATATACATTACGAAGACATAAAGCATAATCTAAAATAAACCGCAAGATGCATCATTAACTCTTCAAACTATGTTGTGATTACTTCTTTCACGAATCAGGGAGATTCGAAAAATTGGGAGAGAAGGGGGTCGAGATTTTCAACTCGATGGATAGCACAGTACCAAACACCGTTAATTAAACTCGAACTCCACGTGAGCAGACTTTATTCTTGAAGGGCAGAGCCGGTTTTCTGCAATATACGCATGAGAACCGCTATGTCCTTGACTGAGCGATAAAAGATACACAAAGGATGGCCTGAAATGGGAAGAATTGAGTTGACTTAAAGCGTCTTACACGCAATCCGTCCCCTGATAGGCCCCACTAATCTTACTTACACACAACGTTATTTGCAAAGAAGGGTTTGATTATGTGTAGATTCACCACAAGAAAAATTTTGGAAGATTTCAGACGTAATGATAATGATAGACATAAGTCAGAGTGACTGGAAGATTTCTAAGGTTTCCAGCTCATACTCATAGTACACACCCCTAGTTTCTTAACAGACCTGAAAGAATGTTATATGCTAAAGATTACTTTTCTGTTAAAAAGAAGTATTAACTCGTACTTCTAGAATAAAATCCATGTGTAGTGGTTATCATTTTTTTTTTACAATTACATTCCTTTTACCTTAACTATAAACAAATTTACTGCGCCCCAATTTTTTTCTCGTTAAATATCATATAATTTGATTTATATTATTCGCGTCACTTTATGCTAGCAATAAATAAAATGCAGGAATTTTTAACTCAAAATTAATGTGCTCAGAATATTAACGTCAACATAAAAACGAATCAATACTGTGCTGGACAAAAATAATAAAACATTTAAATGTCATGGGTTATCTTATGAAATAAGGAACTGCTTTCATTTCATTCATTTATTTTCATCTGATGTACAATCAGAAATTATTATTAAAAAATATTTGAAAATTTGGGAAACAGGAGAAAAAAATTCGAGCTTAAATACACTGTTATAAAAGAAATTAGTATCCTGAATAATTTTAAATTAAGAATTCATCACTAAACAGAAAGTAATTTTTAAATTCATTAGATCTTTCACACTGCTTTTTGTAAATGTTTTCATTTATTTATAATTTAATTCTTTTTTTGTAGAAGAAGCATTCCTACAGCGAGCCCCCTTCAACATACCCCCCATTCCCTTGGGGTAGTACCGCACGGTTAGAAAAGCAATGCTTAAATGTACTGCATTAAGCATATAAGCAATTAATAGGAAATTTAATCAGGCCGCCTTAAACAGAGGGCAATCCCGGAATCTCTTTAACTAAGAAGCCTTGTTCTAATTGAGTTTTATGTGATGTTACGATGTAATAATGTTAGTGATAAAGTACATATTAATTTTTTTAATTGTATTTTAGATTTTCTGTAATAGAATGTGCTTTGTTATTTAATATACTTTTTTTTTTGTTCATTTAAGTAAACAAAATACTAGAATATTTCTTATAAGAATATATATTATAGTGGTATAAATCAATAACTAATTTAAATGCATTAGGGCCCCTTCATGTAACATTCCCTGAGTGATTTTAACATAACCCTAATTTCAGGTTAAAAAAACCTATTTTGTGATACAGTAACAGGTACAGATGAAAAATTTATTATAATATACACTAGTATTATTTTTGCAGTAAGAACTACAATGGTTATTTCAATATTAATCTTAACCTTTTTATTGTTAAATGCATATGTTTAAAGGGGAAAAAAAAAATTTAAAAATAAATAAATAATCTTCAGTGCATTGCATTTATGCTTTGAAACTGTGATTTTAATTTTTCTCTTCAATTCATAACCTATCACCAAACTGGAATTTAAAATATCAAATACACGATTATTTCTTTCCTAATTAATTAGTTTAATAATGAATATTGACACTAGATTTTTAACTATTCTGTGAATTTTTTTTCTCAAAGTGCTTTTTGATTTCATAAATTATACCCTAAAAAACTCTTGTCTTTTAAAATGGTAAAAAAAACCGTAATTTTCTTTTGGTTTATTTTGAGAACAAAATACTTCTTTGCGTCTATTTTTTTTCAGAATTTTTTTAACTGATTCATAATTAATTGTGTAGATTAATAAAAGGGAAAAATGAACTAGAAATTAACTTTACTGAGTAGAATAACTCAGTAAAGGATAAGAAAAAAAAAAAAGAAATCCTCCTTTCCGTTATTGGATAATTTAATTGAAGCCATATCTAATGATATATGAATCGATGAAAAATGTAAAATGTTAAACAGTAAATATTTTAAATAAACAGAAATTATCTTTAAGAACTAAAGAAATAAATGTTTATAATAAAAGGAAAGATTTAACATTAAACAGGAAAAGTATAATAAAAAAATAACAAAAATAAATCCCTTATATTTACGTTCTGTAAACAGAAAAAGTAATTTCAAGAAAAAAATTTTTTTTTCATAAAAAGAAAGTTTAACTATATATTTTGAAGTCGTTTCTTATTTTTTAATCTTTTTTCAAACAAAACAATACTTTTAAATTCAAATATTAAAAAGTAAATATTGTTTTAAGTAATTGCTTTGAAAAAAAAAAATCAGTTGATATGAAAACGGATTATGTCAGCAACCATCTTAAAATATTTATATTCTTCAAACAAGAGTAATAAAAACAGCAAGAACTGTTTAATTTTAGCATACAATTTTGGCTAAAACTAAAAAGTATGTCTGTTTCAATTTATAACAATCCTAAAGATAAAAAAATAAATATTCTTTAACTTGTCACGAATAACTTTTATTTATAAAATAATAGTATTAGAAACCATCGAACAAGACAAATTTAAAACAAAGACGACAGAATTTTATAGTATCAAGATAAGATTTTAAATGTTTCATAAATTTGTTTTAAAAAATGATGATACGAAAACGGATTGTTATATAAACTCACTATTTTACTGTGTTATATAAAAGAGGTTTACAAAACGCATAGAAATGACATTTCCGAATTTATACTAAGGAATATTCTTGAAATAGCAAGGGATTATTTTGAGATTATTTTACTAACACATTTTAGTGGCTTTATTTTAGGCAATCTCAATTTCGAAATCAAAATCACATGTTTTTTTAAACATATACAGAATTTTGTGATTATACATCAAACGAAAAAAAATTCTTTAAGCCATGTTTCGTTTTCAACGAATATTAAAAATATGGTGCCCAAACATAACTTAACTATGTGACATAAGCAATAATATTAAATACTATAATATAACTACTATAATAAATACTACTAATACTATAAACAGTATTTTACATTATATCAGACATAATGAAATTGAAATAAAAGTCATGGATTTTTGAACATTCCATGAATTACAACTGAATTTTATGGTTTACATAAAACAACTGAGATTAGTAAACCTAAATTCTAGAGTTTATTAATTAGGTTACAGTTCCGAGAAAGAAATGATGACCTTGTTAAAACTAATGAAAAAAATTTTAAATCCCTAATTTTTCAGTCATAAATGAATAAATAATAGAAATAAAAATAAATTAAAGCTTTTCTTGAAAATAAAACAACCACACGCTTATTACTTCCAACATAAACAAAGCAATTCTATTGTAATTTAAAATCAGTTTGAGTTACATACCAATTAAGGCTGGCAGACAGCTTATGAAAATTTATGTAAAAATAAGCTATTTAAATTATAATATATATTCCATAACTATTTTTAGTTTTTCTAAAGAAATAAAAAAAACACCGGAAGTATAATTTATAATGTCAGGAGCATTATCCTTTGTTAAAAACAGTGATATTAAAAAAGATTTGAGGTAATTAAACGACTAAACATAATTAAAAGATTAAACAAACCCCAAAAATAATAATGAAAGACGAAATTAATTAACCTACACATCTCATAAGTAATACCCTACTGAATTAAAAAAAAAAAAAGTATTCCAAGAGTTAATAAGCGAGATTTTAAAATTAAAATGACACGTGCACTTAAAAACACTTTTCTCTCCACGCAAGCATACATACATACATGCGTGCATCAGTCAAATGAGAGAAAGACAGAAAGAAGGGGGTGGAGGGTGTTGGGGGGGGATCTGAAAGAAAAAAGACGAAAGTTCGAGCGGGGAAAAAATTCTATTTTGAAAATCTTGTGGGTATGTAGCTCATGGAGTGAAAGTATTACGTTCATCGATAGATTAAATGCCAGCTCAATTTATGAGTTAATAATTGACACAGTAGGACCCATTCTACAGGCAGTTTTACAGAACACAGTTTTACAGGAACTTTTCATGACAAATACCCTAAAGAAATGGAAAAAATGTTCAACTTAAAAAGTTCTTTATCATCAATCTTTTTTTGAATAATATGCATATTTTTATAACGAACACAATTTCACATATTTTGTATAAATATTTCGATATTCAAATTAAACAATTTTAGAATTTTACTGCACGCATAAAAATTATTAGATATAATGCAACAAAGTCAATAAGATTTCAACAACATATATACTTAGTTAATATATGATAAGTATATCTGTTGTTATTCATGGCCTTTTAACCTAAGTCATTCGTCACTAGGACGAAAGATATGTTATTCAGAGTGAACCGCAGAGGTCATGCTACACTGCACCCTTTGTGCCACCGCAATTTTGAATGAAAACTCCCATGTGTAGCTTCTAAGGCTACACGTGGGAGTTACAATTTTATAAATCCCAGAGAAAGATATTCCAGCCCATAGATTTATCGTATCCCACTCTGTCATAGACAAAAAGGATTTGGTTTGGCTTCGCTAGTAATTTGAATTGAGCACCCAAAGTTCGAAAACTCAACGTGCTATTCTAGACTTTGAATCTAATGTAACAAAACCAATAATACTATAATAACACATATGCACAATAAAAGAAATATATAAAAAAATTTACAACATATGTATATCTAAATCATTTAATCAATTTACGATGATTAACTGTGGGTAATCGTATGCAAAGTAGACAAAAATATAGATGATTTTTAAAATTCCAATTAAAAATTTAGGGGATGGAAAGTTACCAAAAAATGACGAAACAAATTGAAGGGGATCAAACTTATAATGAAGTACATGTACCACTATGTTAACAATTGATAAAATGTGAATTAATGTATCTGCATTCGTTAATACTTCTTTTTAAGGAAAAAAAAAATGGTGAAGCATTCAAGGGAAAAATTATAAAGATCTATTGATCTGCATTAGGGAAAAGAATTTCTATAACATAGATTCAAATGAGAACGTTTTTGTATCTGTACACTGTGACAATTTTCACTGTGTGTTTCGTTGCAAGGCCAGAGAGGAAACTGTTGGCCTAACACTGGGCAATTTCAAAAACAAAGAATGTTAATTCATAATGATTTGTCCCCCTCTAAATAAAAGTGCTTTTCTTCTTTTTAAAATTGGTAAGTTCGCATAAGACATTAAATAGATCACCAAACATTTAAGATTCCAACTCAGACTTAAATTAAATTATTTGATGAATTACAATACTTAAAAATAATTAGAAGAATACGCATTTTTTAAATAAAATATGAGATAAATATGATGAGCATTTACGAAAATAATACACTTTAAACGCATTTACTAATTCATTCATTCACAAAAATTGGAAAACAAAAATAGTACATCAATTCAAATAGCCTAAAAGTAAAAATAAATAAATAAAGATTAAAATACCATTTATAATTACAACTTCGAAAGGCAATTTGAATTCCACGAAACAAACAAAAACAATCCCTACTGCTCAATATATTTGTTCTGGGGAAAAAAAGGGCTCGATAATTTCCTAACAAATCTCTGAAATTCAACAACAATAGCAAACTATTTGTTGAAATTAAAAGATATAAAACAGTAAGTTCGTTGAATCCAGCGATTGGTGAATCAACATAAAATTCACTGAATGAAAGCACATTAGTGGAAATTGTAGGTTAAAGATTTTTTTTTTTTTTTTTTTTTTTTTTCAAAATAATTAAATTTTTCTCCTTGCAAGGCGATTTTCTTATAAAAGAATTTTATCTCACCATTGTTCCACAAAATTCTAATCTTCCTTATTAACGATATCATACAAACACATTTGAAAATAGTCTTAATTGCTTTTATGATAACGCTGAAATTTCAATAAAGGCATTCTAGAAAAATAAATAAATAACTAAAACAGCTTATGTATCTCCGCAATCTGTTAATGAAGACAAATTACCCCCTCAAGAATTTTGAGTTTCCCTTGAATTCTGAAAGCAATTGTTAAATGAAGCATTCAAGTCATAATGATATGCATCAAAATTTTCATTTTTTTTTTTTTTATTTATTTATTTATTTTAAAGGAAGAATAAAATTTATTATTTTTTAAACGGAAAATGTCTTATAAACAATCAGACGAATCAACATACAAATGGATTTATATGGTCTTTTTTTTTTTAATCTTTTCATTTATGATAAAGAAAAAAGATGTCCTCATATTATTTTAAATAATTATAAGTTTTACAAACATAATAGGAATAAAAAAAATATTAGAAATTTGATATTAATGCTATATATATTTTTTTTACAATGTAATTATAAGCAATTCTAAAAAGTATTAACAATCTGTCTTTCTACTTTTTATTAGAAAGATGTGAAAATTTTATTTAAATAGCCAATTTCGCTCTAAGAATATACATTTTCTACTCAATAACAAACATCTGCTTTGGGTATCTAATTTCAATTTCTCGGATGTATGGAAGAATTTTGAAACAAAAATAAGCTTGACATTTTATCTACATTATTTTTTTATTGACAAAAATAACATCTATTTTTAAAAGAATTTATGACAGTAATATGTGAAAAAAATTTCATATTTATTAATAAAGACAAAACAGAATGGTAGCTATAGGACACTATATTTGTTATATTTGTATTATTTTGATTATATATTACTATTGTGATATATATTATTATTATAATTATATAATGTTATATTGTTATTATTATTTTGATTATATTTGTTGAAATTGAGAAAATGAATGAATTCTTATTCTTTAGATGAAATGAGTCTTAAAAAAGTGTGAAAAAATTCTTTTATTTCTTTCTTTTAATTTTCTGATGATAGAATTGCTCTACTGATTTTAAAGGTTTATTTTTTTGAAAATTAATTTAAAATAATCAGCTTAGTGCCTAATTAATCAATATTGGATAAAACCTAAAAAAAAATTACAACAAATGTTTATGACTGTGTTATTGTTTTATTAGAATTTCACAAATTTAAAGAAATTGAAAAATATTTGTTTATAGTGTAATTTTAGTTTTATATTAAAATGAACAACCTCAATTTATTTATTTAACTATTTTATAATTATTAATACAACAATAACCAATAAATGAATAAATAAACAACTGAAATTTTGTTTATAAAAAAAAAAATCAACTTCCCCCAAAACGGAATTTTTAAAATGCTTTATTTAAATACAAAAGTTAAGAATATTGTTTTTTGTTGATTGAAAGTACTATTCCTGAATTCTAATTTCCTACAATTTCATTATTTTAACACCTAGTGATCGATCCAAGAAAAATCTTAAGTGTAACATTTATAGCATAACCATGCCCCCCCCCCTTTTTTTTTAATACAGAATGCTACTTTCATAGTATAAGAAAAAAGAAAAGCAAAACATTGTGAGGCTGGTTGGCTTCGGTTTTATAACGTAATATCGCGTCGTTACCTAGATAGCATATGGTGGTACATTTCCCTGGCAATATGAAAACACTTTCATCTATTACTATAGTATATTCCGATTACATCGCAGATTCTGGAAAAATATGCCAAGCGCAAGAAACGATCTCGAAAAATATTTCTTTACGATAAAGTGCATGTCGCTGGAAGAAGCAAAGACCAGCAAGAAAAAAAAAAAAAAAAAGAAATGTGAAAAGTCGGTGTTTCTACCGAAATAAATAAATAAATACATAAAAAGGCCAGACTTTCAGGGAAAACATTCAGCCAGAGAAAACGAGCGCATGCGCACTGCGAAATCGCCATTAGGGTAGGTATTCCGACATTTTCCGTCGGGAAAAAGTGTAAATGCTGGAATTCAACTTCGGTGAATTCAATTAATAGGAGAGAATATTTCTCCTCGGGGATTATTATCGTATCTATCCACCTGCATAACACTAAATTCGAACCCTGCGAACGCGAATGTCGTAATGTAAAAGCAATGAATAAAGCCAGGTTGCCATCTCTAGCGAAAACAGAACTCTTCGTTTTGGCAAAACTGACGCTACGGTTCTACGTCGAGGAGGGAGGCACAGGCGCCTGCGTACACCAACCACTGCCAGCAACCCTCTTCAGGTCACGGTTGGATGATCAGATTAAGTGGGGGTATATACATATTGTGATACAGACCAATGAACACTCTGGTTTTATAATTCAGTACATTACCATCTAACGTTACGACTATGTATGTGCATTTTAAAGTAAACATTTATTTATTCTATTCATATTAGAAAATTCAGTGTGAGATTAGTGTTGAATTTTCAGTGTGAGGTTAAATAATGACTACCTAAATTAGTCCATATAAATGTAAAATGAATTTTGGCAATCGAATAAAAATTTAGTAATTTTCTTAGTAAATGAGATGCTTAACAATCATGAAAAAGATGGTTTTTTTTAGATTTTTTTTTTAAAAATTTCTGTTAGATTTAATTACATATAAGTAAAACATTATCTTACTTTCAATTTTAACATAATTTTTCGCTTGATTAAGACTTAAAAATCTCAAGTAATTAAAAATAATTATTTATAAAATCGATCTATTTCCAACATAAGTTAAATTTTTTTTTTCAACAAGTATATCTATTGAATAATAACATGGGATTGTATTGGGAGCAATTCGACACGACGTCTCTGGGTACGCCACGTTTCATTGTAAAAGATATAATAATGTACTAGCATCAAAACTACTGTTCACAATGTTCAGTTAAATAGAGTATTTCGTAATAACAACACACACATTTACACTTAGTGGATTCCGTCCTAAATTTAAAAAAGTAAAATAATACAATATTATAGTTATGAAAACTGTTTAAAAAATTTAATATTCTCTTAATAGTGAACCAACATATGGAATGCATAGCTGCAATATAAATTTATTCTAAAGTTAAAGTTATTTTTAAGTTAAATTTAAATTTAAGTATACCAAAATCTGTATTAAAAAGCACCAAAATCAAAACTTCGTATTTTTGAAAACCAACAGAACCTAGGGAAATCCTTACACCAGGAGGACTATGCATTAGAAGTTATATAACCCTATTTTTTTTCAACGGCTACTACTATGTAGTGGAGTTATTTAGAAGATCTAATCTAATTTGATTCACAACAAACATGACTACACACGTTATCAAATGTGCAGGCGTTCCTATTTGCTGTATAATTCAGGATGTCTAGAAATATGTAACAGAAAACGTTGATAAGAATACATTCTGAAATGCTAGGGCACGTCTTTCTTCGTTAGTTCTGACTAAACTCAAAAAGCAGTAAATGATACATGATGGCGAAAATTATCAAAAATAAGATGATAAATATTTACTCTAATGATAAAACGTTTCTGACGTCAAAACATTAGTTATTGCGTAAAATTCTAGACAGTATTTCGAAGTCTGTAACACCACGCATTCTCAACAAAAAAGGCGAATAATAATAAACTGTAATTGAATATGGATGTTTCTCATTATCTTTAAAAACATTAAAATCCAACAAGTACCATAAAACAAAAATAAAACACAATGCTATTAACATCCCAATCAAAAATTAACAAATGTATTTACACATTAAATATATTAATGTATTTATAACGAACTTTATTATTAATTTTCTTTCAAATGAATTAAAACTGTAATTTAATTAACAACAAATATTTCCATAAAAATATGATATCCAAAGCACCATTTTGAACAAACATGTAAATGAATAGTGTATATTAAAATACCCCTCGAATACTATTCAAATAGACATAGTATTTGAATAATTTTTGAAGAGAAAGTAACATGTGTAAAGAAATAGCGTTTAAATCAGAAAAAATATCTTTCTACGCATGGAGACAACCCCTTTGAATGCCTCGACGCGCAGACGCAGAGTAAGACAATCATGAGCCGCCATGAATAAAATGCTAGGAAAAAAAGTCTTCACTGGTTAATTCCGTTCTGCGATTCCGCGCTAGAAGTAAATTTCCTGAAGTAGAAAATAAAAGGCGAAGGCAGAAAAAATAAAAGTACTTAAGCCGGTCCTCTCAGACATTCATTATTTTGTTTAGAAGAGAGACTCGATTAACAGAACTTGAAATGTAGTTTTAGAGTGTCAACTGAACCAGTTATAAAACAAAGAGCAAGTCAACCATTGCTGATTGTAGAGTTCCTTGTATGGAATACGATTTGTAGGTTGCTATTGAAATTCGATTTAAATATATTTATAAAAAAAGAACGAAAGAAATTCATGAATTAAATACAAACATCAATTGTTTTATGAATTTTCAAACATTTTGAAAATATGAATCAGTAATACAATAATAACATTTCATAACATTTTTATATATTCTAAAATCACCAATCCAAAGTATATCTTATCGAATTTTGACCACTCTCCATAAAATCCATGCTTCTTTTCATAAAAATATATCGATATATGTAAGTTATGATTAATTTTAATTTTATACAAAACACCCTTCATAAAATTACATCAAAAATATAATAGGAAAAAATGCAAAAAATTAAAATAAAAATTTTTGCCAGACAAAAACATTGCGTGAAATTAGCAGTATGGCCTAATGCAGTGGTTTCTCAACGTTATACTCTTGCCACTGCCTACACCTAGCAAGAGAAAATTGTGTCACGCCTACTCCATCTTTTATCACCATTAAATATAATAACTTTGATGATTTAATCACTTCATTTGAAACATATTAATTACTATGCTTTTTTCTTTAACTCAAAATTAAAATAATAAAACTGAATATTAAAGTATTCAGATTTTATCAGCTGCAACTAATAAATTGTATTGAAATGTAACAATAAATAATATAAATATTTAATTTTTCATTGAAAAAGAATCACGTATTTTAATTTTAATGGTACATAAGCTTGGTAGATTTACTTTCAGGAATTGTTTTTCGTTTCATGTATAACCAAAAAGTTTTGCAGTAGAATACCGTTTGGTGTTGGGAAAGGATTTTTCACATATATATTTTTATTTTTTTATTTAAAATCCAAAATTCTTTACTAATCAAAGAATTAATTATTAATAATTTGGAGTTCATAATAATAAACGATTTTTTTCCATCCAAAAGTTCTTCCACATTTTTTTGTTATTCTATAGAAATTTCATCACATCCCCATTTCTACATATTCAAGCCAGCCCCTTGGGAGGGGAGGGGGGTGGGTCTATAGTTTGAGAATTTTTTATATAAAAATCGTCAAATGAGAAAGTTAGCAAACCAATTTCTTTCATTAGTTATCTATAAAAGTAATAATAAATGATAAAAAAATATGCATTTTAATATTTTACGTCTTCATATATCTAGGAAAAATCAAATATATCTAGGAATCTTCAAATATCTTACGAATTTCATATATCTAGGTGGTTTACTAAAATTTAGTAATAAATTTATACTTTATTTTGATAAGTTTTGTTGAACAGAATTCGTCTCTCAACAAATTTTGTATATAACTTTTAATAACTAAGCAACTGATTCACTCGATATTTTTTTGATAAGGTTTTTCTTGTTATAACATTTTTTTTTTTTCGACCATTAATAACATAAAGCGGTTAAAATAAACAAATAAACGCTACGTACACAATATTATCAAATTAATAAATATTATTTGTTATTAATTTATAATAAACAATGAATAATTAAGAATATGGCAAATTTTCTTAATCTTTAGTGTAGATTAAAATTCTCATAAATTATGAGTTGCATACTTAGATTTTTAAAATTTAAATTTGTATAACAATTCGAATAAATTTTATTTTTTTTGTAATGCTTATGCAATGGCTCTCAACCCTTATTTTAACAAAAATTTAATAATACATATATAATAACAAAAAAAATATTTTTAGGGAGATAAAATATCATTTAAGACCACATTTAATTAACAATGTTGTATTTTCCATATGTCGATATATATATATCTGTCATCATTACACATCATTAATGTAGGATAATTAAATTAAGAACAAACACATGTCGATAGTGAAACGATGACTTTATTTCCAGATTTATTCGCAATGGATATTTTTATTCAGCCACCAGCTGTGTTAATGGCCAATTCCTTAATGAATTCCATGCTGTTATCCAACAATTAATTAAACAAAGAAATAGAACTGAGCTTTTTTTAACCGAGACTAATTTTGTGTCATATTATTTTTCGATCCTCGTTTTGTGTTTTTATTAGTATATATTTCTTTATAATATTTTTAGTATTATATTTTTTGTTATATTATTATTATATAAAAATATTCTTTTAACCAAGGACACTTTTATTTTTACTCTCCTGTATTGAAAGTGATTTTCATTTCAGAAAATATTTTATCAAAAAGAATTTTCACTTTTAATTAATGAAACTATTTTTTTGTTATCCAATAATAATCGCAATCATAATATTAGTTATATCCTCAATTTTTCGAATTTAATTAATTTTCAAATGAATATTAAATTCGAAATTTATTTTTGCATTTTACAGATTTTAATTTTGGAAACCCTTTCTCTTTTCTTTCCCTCTCTTTATTTTATTTATTTATTTATAAAAATCTTCTTATATATTAATAATATCGTGACATACATTTGCAATGTAATGTTGTCAGTTATTTAATTTAATGTAATACACCGCAAGTATTATTGCCAAATTTGTAACTATAAAATTTGCTGAACATTCCATGATAGTTTTACTGAAAATGTCATATTTTGTACAATAAAAACAGAAAATTTAAAATACTTTATAGTAATACAAATAACTCTCATTTAGGACATATTACCACTTGGGAAACTTAAATCCTAGAATATTATTTTTTAAAAAGTCAATTACCAATGATGTGAAAAAAAAAAAATTATTTTTACATTGATTAAAATAAGATTTTCCTCCTTTAGGTACATAAAGGCGTTTTACTGTTCATCCAAAATTACTTCAGTTATTCTAAGTCATCAATGATAACAACTTTTAATCTATTGCCAAACTGCATTTTAATAAATTCCAGATTATTAATTTTTAAAATTAACGTTTATAATGTTAAATAAAATGAAATGAAAAGAAAAATTATAATGAGACCTTAATTAGCATTTTAATTCATTCTTATTCACATCAAATCTGAGAAACATATAACAAATAAATACAAAGAAATCGGCGGCCGTAGC